>JAYRBV010012138.1:0-13639 GCA_036023255.1 Mitrocomella polydiademata
CTCGATTTGTCAGACCAATTTAAGAGACTTTTCTATAGAAGAACGAATGGTCTCAAACCGACAGACGAACTATATGAGTTTCCGACGGTGTGTTTTTCTTTTCATCCTCATCTTCTTCTTGAAAATATGTGTCATCAGGATTTGTATGTTGTCTCTTAATTAAAGAAATCAGATTTAGTAATATATATTATTGGTTTATTTCCCACTTTCGAAACTTCGGTATTAAGCAGTGTCATTTCAGTTTTTATTGCATTTTATGAGTCTTATCAAATATTGCAACTGTCGGTAGGACACTTAGGTGCAAAAATATTTTTCCGTTGTCCTAAAAGACAAATTTTGTTTACTCAGCGCGACCCTTTTCTCTTTATTTTCTACAATTTTTTTTCATTGAAGTAGAAAATAAATTAAAAATGGCGGCGGCGGCTTCAATATGTCTGTCTACTCCAAGAAAAGCATCCAGGAATTATTAAAGTAAATAGTAAAGACTTACATACTTTAAAATTCAAGTTTTCAACGTTTGCTGGGTAAATGTCGTTTTTATCGATATTTCGTGTTAATGAAAATCGAGTCTTCTCCATCCAAAAAGAAAATCGTCCAACAAGATAGAAGAGTTGTCTCGATTTGTCAGACCAATTTAAGAGACTTTTCTATAGAAGAACGAATGGTCTGAAGAGGCAAATTCGAGACCACTATACAGTATTATAATGATGGTTGAGTAAACAAACAATTAAACTGGACCCTAAATACATACACGGCGAAAATGCATTCTACTATAAAAACAGACAAAAGACCAAGAAATGTGATACTCTCATGACAAAACGTTTAAGTACAATTTGTATTTTTATGCATATATGAAACAAAAGTACATTAAAATACTTCTTTAAACGAGAGAAAGATGGATTACGTATAGTGGTTGCTTGGTTGGTTTTGCACAAGGAGCAACGCATATTTTGTCAAATTGCGAGTAGTCGGTATAATTCAAAACCAACCAATCTTCATGAATGGACCATAGCCAGAATATCTGCCGTTATCTTTACGCGCGCGCTACCATTTTTACCTCGCGGATCGGATTTTTTTGTTTACACGGTATAGTTTGCAGAAAAGAAACACTATCTATCTCTTCCATATCAGATTTTTCAGGAAAGACAAGAAAGTGTCAAGCTTCAGAATCAAAGTTTGAGTTACGCGCCCCAGGACTTTGTTTATGTCTGAGATGAAAATGTTGGCCGCAATATTTGTTTGTTTGTTTGTTTATATTATTGTGTTATTATTGTCTATCAACTTGGCGTAGTAAAAGTTGTTGTTTTTTCAATTAATTTGTCGGTTTGAAACTTTTGTAGAACAGTCTCTTGAACTTGTTTGTGAAATCGAGATTTTTTATCAAATGCCATGTTCTTTCAAATACGTTGAAGAGAATTTTGACCTGTGGTCTCAAACCGGCACATGAACACCCTACTTGTGCACTCTTAAGCCCTTTTTGTCACGCTTCACCATCACATAGATAAGACGAAATTGAAACTTGTACATGCGCGCGAGTTGCGGTTACAACGAAGTCGTTTTGACTTTGTGAGCACGCGTATAGTTAATCAAATTCCGTCTGGTAGTGGTAGTTCCAAGGTAACACTAATAAACGGACTTGCTCTCGAGTTGGACTTACAGGAACGAAGCCATTTTGACCTTTGTGAGCACGCGTATAGTTAACCAAGTTCCGTATTACGGACTCGTTCAAATGTACGAACACTTGAGCATTTCTTAGATGAGACGATACTAAAATAATGTGTACACGCGCTCTCGAGTTGCGGTTACAGCAACGGATACAGTTCAACGGCCAAAAAGTTATCAGTCGTTCTTCTATAGAAAAATCTCTTAAATTTTTTTGTTTGAACGAGACAAATATCACCGGATGTCTCGTTTTTTCAGACATTTTTAAGAGAGTTTTGACCAGTGATAACCTTTTGCCCGATAGACAACCTCAACGAAGCCATTTTGACCTGCCTGTTAGAATTATTATTTATTTTTCTCCTTCAACGCGCTGCTCCTCCCCCCCCTTGAAACAAATGCGTTTATTGATATTTTGATAGTGCTTTATAAGGGGGATTTAGTTTAACTTTCTAGTTCCACTTTCTTGTTAATGTCTCCAGCGCGCGTTTTTGCAATTCATAAATGACAGAGCTGACGCAATGAGGGTGTCTAAGTTTCAATTCATGTTCACTTGTTAAAACCTCATATAATAGACTGGTATAACGAGGCATTTGATGGTAAGTTTCAATTCGTGTTCACTAGTCAAAACCTCATAAAATAGACTGGAAGAACGAGGCATTTGAGGAAATTTGCCTCGATTTTACAAACACATTTAACAGACGTTTCTATAAAAGAACGACTGATCATGAATTGAAACGCGAACTATATGCAACGCAGGACGTCTGGAACACAATGGAACAATCTTATTTTCTAATTTTAACGGCATCATTAGGCTTATATACATGATTCCAATCGGCAGATTTGCGGATTTTCGCGTACAGCAAATTGTCTATTATTGACTATACTTTTACCACTAAAATGTGACTCATCCCAGGCCACAATTGGAATCATGTATGGAGGTTGTCTAAGTTTCAATTCATGTTCACTTGTCAAAACCTCGTAAAATAGACTGGAGGAACGAGGCATTTTATGAAATTTGCCTCGATTTTCAAACACATTTAAGAGACTTTTCTATAAAAAGAACGACTGATCATGAATTGAAACGCGAACTATATGTTAGGCTTAACCCTTTGGTTGCTGAGACGATTTCATTCCACTAATTGATTCTGTGCTATTTGAGAGCAGGCCTTATAGTGTGCTCATGTATTTAGTTGTGAAATCACATTTATTCGTATGTAAGGGAAGGGTTGGTTGGGGTTTTACTATATGATTGTCATAACCAGGCCACCCGAGTATCATGGAAGAAAGTATGATATCAGCCGGTTGAGAACGTAACTTTTAACTGTCAGTAGGTAGAGAGTGCAAGTTCAATGAAATAATCTTGATGAAATTGACTGGGAAAACTTTTTCAGCTGGTTTGACTGTGGAATTAGAAATTTACTTAACAAAGGAACGCTTCTATGCAACTAACTTGCTCGTGGTGTGTTTCCATTACACCCTAGTAAAAGTGCGTGTCATAAATTGAGCACCAAAATATTTAACATTTTTTTCTAAACTTTTTAAATAATTACCTTTTTTGTTTTTTCTCATTCTTGATCGGTTAGACATTATCTGGCCGGTACGCTTGTTATTTCTAGCATAAATGATAAATTACGGTGTATCAATGGCCGCTTAGCCGCTCTTCATCCTCGACATAAACCGACTTCAAAGAAATAGAAACGGTTTTTAGACTAACAGCCTTGTTATTCATACAGAAGCTTAAGACGGCTAACGATAATATCATCACTCGTTCTATACTTTCTCTCTTTCTTTCGTCGTTAATATTTCGCATTTCTCACTAGGGAACATTCTTCCTCGTGCCTTCTTTAGTTGGTCTTTACCCCCTGATTTAAGGTATTCCTAGGCTCTACCCGGGAGTGCTGTCACCTGGTTTATCAGGCATCCATCTAATCATTTAAATAAATTTGAGAAAAACAGTGCGGAGAAAGAACAGCAGGCAACACAGTTTAGTTTTTGTTTTTCAATTCAAGTGAAGGTATTATTCCAAAATAGTTATTCAGGGGCCCTATTCAATTCCGAATGGGCTTTTCTCGAAATACCTTTTGTACATAGATGGCTATGGCTATGGAAGTTTGAAGCTGCTTTTTTAAGCTTCACTTCTATATTATTCTTTTCTATTCCAAGCTCTGCTTTCCTTGTCATTTGATTTTTGTCTCTATCCTCACTTTTAAGCTGTAATTTTGTAAGGCCATTTCTCGACCAAATTTGTTGCAAGAATTCTAAATTTGTCAGCAAAAAGAATTTATGCATCATAATGACGTATACATGACATTTATATTATTCATTAAATCTGTCACCGATCTGCTAACCATGAAAAAGGTAAATTTATGTTTCAAGAATTCGGAAATTGCTGAAAATACTCGTGGTACTTTGACATAACTAGGTGTGATGTATTTAAATAGGGAGGGGTCTAGAAGTGAGGGCCTGAATTTCATTTGAGTACTTTTAACAACCACCACTGTCTAGTGTTATGAGCTTATGGTAACACATGCTTTCAGTGTTTCTAACCAGTGTCCTTACTTGCTTAATTACAGTATTGTAAAGTTTTCATTAACCCTGACATCTACGTACAAGCAGCGTTGTTTCAACGTTAAGACCGACCGGATCAAACCAATGCAATATCTCATCTAACGACATCAATGTGGAGGAGTATCTTTTGTTGATAAGGCTCGTAATATTTGGTGCCGTATCGATAAAATGAACTTCTCCACAGTTGTGACGGATCAAATGTTGGTTTGGTGTTGCCTCTAGACATATCTTGAATCAACTTTGAAGTTGAACACCAGACCTGTTCATTTTATGAGGAAACGGCGCTTGTAGAAACTTGTAGTATTTTATGATTCGAAACGTCAACAAAACTAATCCAAGCCGCGATAAACTTTACGATTATGCCTATCACTGGGTCGATAAGTTTGAAAAGTGTTTTGTAGAATTTACTTTTATTTGCCAAACAACAAACAACATTCGACTAACCCTAGCACGCAAAGACAAAAAACATCCAATTTGGAACTCTTCAGGCAATCACTAAAAAAATTAGCTTTACCTCCGAAAAAAGCCATGTTTTTGTTTACAAAACATATCGATTTATTTTTTAAAGAGCCTTATCAGAAAAACCCGGGTAAGCGCGCACTTCTACAGATATTTTAAACATGTTATTTTAGGGGAAGTCCTTTTCTAGCGGTGTCGAAAAGCAGACTTTTAACATCTCTATAACATCTAAAAGTGTTGTTTTCCTTATCTCTCACTTTATAAAGTCGATCTGAAAGAGATAAAGTCGAAATTACCCACGATGCTTTGCTTTGTAAACGCGTAAATGCATCAGATGAAGGCTGATGTAAAACGCGATAGAAATGCTATGATTTGATTTGAATGCAATGTGCTAAAGAAGGTCTAATGGAATGTTATGATTCGAATGCAAGCTGCTGAAGAAGATCCAGTAGAATTGAAAAAGTTATCTTTCTTTTTTGAATATCATACAGTATTGCTTTAGAATTCCAGGGTTTCTCAATGGAAATGTTACTTAAAACAAAAGAATCAGTAGCATATTTTCTGTGATAGTTTAGGAGGTTGTCTATCGGGCAAAAGGTTATCACTGGTCAAAACTCTCTTAAAAATATCTGAAAAAACGAGACATCCGGTGATATTTGTCTCGTTCAAACAAACAAATTTAAGAGACTTTTCTATTGAAGAACGACTGATAAATCTTCTGTGATAGTTTAGTTTAGTAATGTTCCTATAATAATAATCTCTATACTAACTTCTTGTTTACCCACTAACGGTCTCTTCATGAAGACCCTGCCTACGTTTTTAAATCACCTGCATAATGGAACCTGGGTGGATCAAGAAGTTTTGGAGATTGCTCCACCTTTTACCAGTAGGTTTAACATGGCCTGTGGAGGGGTGTTTTCTATTAACACGGCACCAAGTTCTGCGTGCCGTAGCCAAAGAAAATATTCGACCAAGCTTTCAGATAGATTGTTTACTCTATTTACTCTTATTGCCCGAATTAAATTACTCGATTGTATAAACCGAGGGGTGATGCACTCGAATTATGTTGTACAAGATTTTTTGATTTTTTTCTTAAAAGTTTCCTTGATTTTGGATATTTTTTTTTCTTGATTTTTTTTTAACTTTGTACGAAATTTTTTCTAGTGCTACACCCCTCGGTATAAACAGACTTTTCAAGCATCTCACATTTAGCTATTTCTCCCCCACCCAAAGCACGTGGTGGTTGGACAATATCTGTTCCCCGTACCGAGAATTTACCCAACTAGGTTTTATAAGATTATAAGACTTTAACCCGTTTGGTTGTTTGCGCGTGGTTGTTTTGTTCAAGTATTTCAAAAGCAAAGCGCATCCTGAGAAAGTCTTTCCCACAAACATTCTGATAGCGTTACTCTTATATTCAAGTCCGATCAATGACTACCGGAGTTGTTTGTTTGAGTCATCTCCCAGCCGGCAAAATCACTAAATAACCTCTACGCAGGAGTGTGTTTTCTATTGAAATTGCGTTCGTTACGTCTTGCGTTTCAATAGAAGACACTCTCCTACAAAGTGGGTTTTCACAGGTAGGAGGGGAAAGGAGTTGAAATTTCTTTCTTTTTTCCTATTTCTTTTAATCTCCCCCACTTCTTGCAAGGTAAAAAATTTCTATTACTAAGGTGGTGAAGTAAGATTTTAAAGGGGAAAAAGTAGCTATTCTACTAGGGCTTTTAAAGTGCTTTGAGGCGCAAAATTTAAGAAGTTAATTATTTTTTTCTCAGAAAGCTTTTGGTTTTGTCATCAGGAACTTGCTAAGTCATTCCAACCCTTTACTCTTAGTATACAACCCTTTACTCTTAGTATACAACTTTAAAGCTTCGCCTAATTTGTTTATATTTTTTCTATTTCACGCTTCTCTCGAGACGTCACCCAAAAAAAATATGAGTGTCATGGGCCAGCGGCGTATTTTAAACATAGTCACACATACCATATCGGACAAAACAATGTCGGACAAAAGTGACGGCATTTTTGGAGGTGACGAAAATTATGTCCGACGAAAATTTTTGTCCAAATTTTACACAAACTTTGGGCAAATGGAGAGTCTTTTTAATGGTAAAATGATTTTTTTGATTGCTAATCACACTCCTCGGCAGAGGCTTGACCATGTTCTAAATACGCCCACTGAGAATGACGACTTTGCCGTCTTCATCATTGCGTTTCAAGCCAATATGCTTATAAATTCGCTCGAATACAACTTACAGTAGAATACTACCGCGTAATTTTGAAAACAAAACAAAAAAACATGAAAACACTTTTAACCGTTAATAATCTCCGTAGTAATGAGTTGACATGAGTTTGATAATTACGGGGATAATGATTAACAACAGAAAGCTCACCATCATCATTATTAGCTTTTCTGCTGAAATGGAATTTCAAAAAATAAAATTATAAATCAAGAAACAAAAGAACTGTTTTTACAAAACAAAGGTTCGTGTTTGAATGCTGAAACGACGTTCAGGAAACGTATGGAATTTTTTTTTTTTTTGAGGTTTGCTTGTAATGTTTCGAGGATCAAGTTAGAGGCTGGCTAACTGAGTCATGGATGGATGGAAGGAGTTTAAAATGTTTGAGTATATATATCCCGTTTGACGGACACAATTGCCACCAAAATTCAATTAACCTTTCGCTTTTGTCAACTTTCTGAGAGATGCGGTGCGGTGTTCTTTCGCCGCAAAATTCAATTAGTTCTGCATGTCTACTCACTGAAACATTACAAAAAATGATGACTGTTCTGTTTGCTGCCGCGCATGCGCCGCTGATTCTATTTTTAAAATACCATATACGATTCCTTTTTTAAATGCTTTACATTTTTCTTATCTTATAGGTTTGAAAAACGAAACGCGCTGACTAGAGAAATATAGAAGAGAAAGAGGGTTTCCAGGGGTGAACGAATTTTATTTCATGTTTTGAACTGAACTCAACCAAACGGAAGGAAGGAAGTGAAAGGAATTTTCGTGAACAATTTTTTTTCCGCATTGCATCAACAAACACCTTCTTATCACTCACCTGCTATCGACACTGCTACAACGTCTACCATTTTGTATTATATATTATACATTATATATATAAAATATTACGGCGTATCACACCATTCAACAACTACAACACAATCAACCAAACGATCAAGAGGGCATTTTGCAAAACCATCAAAAGAATAAAAATTTCTTTAAAAAAGGCGCAAATTGACAAGTGTCAGCTTAGTCACATTTATACCGCTGACTCTTGACTATATTGCATGACCGTCGTCACTTCACTTGACCACTTTCATTTTTGATAGTTCATCTAGTTTTGATGATCTAGCGCTGCATAAAAGATCACACAAGATTTGTTTCTCAAGTCCCTGGTCCACGCTAGTAAGGGAGAAGGTACTGATCTAAATAAGAACTACAAGTCTTGAGACACAGGTGATTCCTTACAAAGAAGATGAGGGGACTCGTGTTTTGTTTATTCGTCTTCTGCTGCTGCTACTGCCATCATGTCGTGGTTTCCCTTAGCAACAACTGGATCAAGTGCCCGGCCGACTGCTCGCGAGTCATGTGTAACCACTACAAGACGTTGAAGAAATTCTGTCAGCACGGCACGGTGTACGACCATTGCGGCTGCTGCCAAGTGTGTGCGGTCGGTCCGAATCAACCGTGCGGCGGACCGAACGACGTGTACGGAAAGTGCGGATTGGGAATGTATTGTTTTCCATCGGATAGGCATTCAAGTCAAACTGGACTGTGCATTCGTAAGTAGAAGAATTTGATTTTATGGTTTCATTGTGCTTTAGAAAAAGTATCGATTTGTAAAAATTGATATTATCAACGACCATCTTGAACATTTAAAATTCCACCATGCTATTATTTTTGTGTTGACAATTATATTGGTACTCGCGCGGTGTTCTGTCTACGTTGATAGAGAATGTGCTACAAATGTTGTACCCAGCCGGCAAAATCACTAAATAACCACTACACAGGAGTGTGTTTTCTATTGAAATTGCGTTCATTACGTCTTGCGTTTCAATAGAAAACACTCTCCTACAAAGTGGATTTTTGACGAATTTGCCTACTGGGTAGTAGAGTATGTGTAATACAGGCATTAAGAGAGTTACATTGAGATGATATTTTACAAATACTCGAGTGAAGTTTTTAATTGTAAAAGCAGATTTCTGTTCTACCGTTTCAATGTCACATTGTATTCCTTCTCCTTCTGTCGATTTTAATCTTTGAATGATAAAGGAATGTATTTTTTTTCTTCTGTTTGTTGCGTAAAGAGGATGGTGGGCTCCTTTTGGTACCTCTAGCTAAATCCTATAAAGTCTCCCAGTTATTTTTGCAAAAATAAAAATAAATAAAAAGGTTTCTAACCCTGACCCTACTCCTGACCCTTATTCACGAGCAAAACTCCCTTAAAAAGCGAGGCTAGCCACTGGGTCCAAGCAAAATAACTGGGAGACTTTATAGGATTTAGCCGTAGTTCTTTTGGTCAAACAGTCTAAATACGACGATGTGGATGAGTGCTTTCTATTGATCGATTGCCGTGCCTTGCCAATAGGAAAACACTTCTTCGCCTTAGCTTTTTGTATGAGTATGCCCTACGGTGGGATTCGTATAATTTTTGTAGTAAGACCTACCAAGTTTAGAATATCAAAAGATGATCTAGTTCTTTTTATGGTACGGGAGTGCCCAAATGGTATTGTGTGTTGGTTTCTCTGCGCTGACATCAGGACCTCCCTTTCTCGCATTCGAAACATACAGTTTGAGTCTTTAGATTTTCTGGTATGAAGCATAACAAATTGTTTTCGGAATGACAACGAAATTTACTAACGAGTTGCATCAAAGAATTTCAGGGAAATTTTACAAAAGGTTTCACAATCTTCGTATGTGTATGGACCGGATGCCGTGTATCCAGACGGAAAGTAATCTTTTACTTGTGGTAATCTGATACACGTGGAAGGTTTGTTCGCGTTTTTGAAAATTTGTCTAAAACCATCTCTCGTGCCCGTTAAGTTTATTCATCGAGTTGCTAATTCTTTTTCTAAGTTTCCGGAATGTCTTTATACTACAGTGTAAAGAGTGGGGGTAAATAGAGATTTCCATTTTGCCTTTAAATCCACCCCTTTCTTTATCTTTTCCCGTACGTTTAAATTATACCTCTGCTATACAGGGTGTCTCAGAAAAGAAAATGTTACCTCCTTTGCTTTTGATTCCATATAATTTCTGTGTATAAAATAGTATTAATTTTGAGACAATTAACTGAACCTCGTTCTTCGTATGAATTATAGAATCCCTTTCGGGAAAATCGGGAAATCCGGATTCTAAGAGATTTTAGAAAAACACTCTTTCTGTTTTTTTTCTATCTTGTATTGTAGATCACCAAAAAAATAAATATATGACACCGAAAAAAACAAAAGAAAGTGTTGACAAACTTGTGTGTGTTTTTTTGGTATCCTTTTTTTACTTATCGCGCGTTTTGTTGAGAAACACGCAACACCCAAAGTTTTATTATGTCTGTGTCAATTGTTCAGCTCCGTTTTCTCAATTGTTTTCCGGCTCTTGAAAAAAAAAAAATTCTCGCACTTTCTTTATATTTCATAGAAAGTTACCAAATTAGTTGGCACGCTAGCCTTTATTTATTTTTTATTTAATTTTTACCCAGGATAGCCTCTTCAGTACTTAGTAGACTGTTATCAATGAGGGTCCTGCCTACGCTGCGAAACACCTACAACGGAACCTATGGAAATTAGCAATGAGAGGTCATCCTCATCAATGTGACCGGTGGAGGACTCGAACTCCCGACCAGCAGGTTACGAGCCTAGCGTCTTAACCACTCGACCACATCTCCACAGTATCAAATTCGATTTACTAATAATTTTTAACCTTGCTTATACTTTTACTTTTACCTAATCGTCGTCCGTTGATCGTCATGTCCGAATTCGTCCGAATTGGTTTGATTATTTTCCCCTCCGCGTAGCGCGGTCTTTAGTAGCAGTGTCAGCATTTAAAGCTAGTTCTAATAGATCGCGGTTGGTGTTGTGAATCCAGTTTAGTATCTATTGACAAGTGTACAACGAGTAAAAGCTGCAAATACATAAAACTTGAACATTTGACCAGTAAAACTGAATAATTTAGACAGGTTTAAACATGGATTTTTTATCAGTTTATCGTTAAAAACAGGGGTTTGCAAGGATTATTAAAGAAAAATAATGAAAAATAGACATTAAAGGGGGGGGGGGTCACATTATGAAAAATAAAGCATGCTTTATTTTGTGGGGTTTCCAATGAGCGAATAAAAATAAAGCGAAAGGCGGCAACAAATATGCTTTTAAACAATCATCTTTTATAACTCTCTTCATTCAAAGAGATGAAGAAAAAAACAGTTGAAACTTCTTTTATTGGTAATTGAATAGCCCTTTTATATGACTCTAGTTACAGCAGCTAAAGCACGAATGAAGAGTGGGTCTACCCACTTTTTATTTTAAAGCATGGTTGTTATAAATTCAAAAGAAATATAAACGAAGCAAAAACCGGTCACACTTGCATTTATGCTTCAAACTGTTTGTTTCTATGACAACCTATTAAAGCATGCTTTATTTTTTGTAGTGTGACCCCCCCCCCCCATAAGACATTAAAGATAAAAAAAATTGATAAGCGCCTCGGGTGCTAAATCAATCATATACGATATGCCTAGTGAAATTATCAAAGGTCTGTTCTGATCATTGTTCTTACGTTAAAGGATTTCACATGCAAGGTAACCCTTTGGACAAAACTGATTATTTTCTCAAGAGAGGACATGATCAATCAACGAAATTACAGAATTTGTCATTTTTTCAAGTGTATGTCCAATAAAATTATAGCAAATTGTGACAATTATTTGAGTTTTTTTAATTCCTTTTTTATAGCCAACCCGGTATGTCCTGTGGCCAGTAATTTCACACATTTGATGGGTAACCTGGTGGAAGTAATGTGCATGCCAAAATGTACGCCGGACTTCTGTTCCAAATGTCCGGACTCTATTTGTTCCGCAATGTAAGTCTTCTTCTTATTCATTTATACGAATTGCTACCCAGGGTAGCGTCTCCAGTACTGAGCAGACTGTTACCAACATACAGTTCGTCTTTCGGTTTGAGACCATCCGTTCTTCTATAGAAACTCTCTTAAATTTGTTTGAAAAATCGAGACAATTTTCATTAAATGCCTCGTTCTTTCAAACACGTTTAAGAGGATTTTGGCCGGTGGTTTCAAACCGACAGATGAACGACCTCCCAACGAGGGTCTACCTTTGCGAAACATCAATAGAACAGAACGTATGGAAATTAGCAATGAGAGTTAGTCTTCGTCACTGTGACCGTCGACAGACTCAGACTTCTAATCAGCAGGTTCCTAGCCTAGCGTCTCAATCACTTGGTCACAGCTCCGCTCTACTTATTTAAGTCTCGTTCCCGAAGCAAGTTGCCAAAGAGTTTCTTAGCTACATAGGCGGGATATACATTACGTGAGATTGGATTCTAGGCTGCTACTAGCTACTTAAATCGTATGTTAGAGTAATTTTGATTCACTGCCTTTTGCTAACAAATCTGGAAGAAGCTCTGTGGAGGGGTGAATGATTTCTTTTCAAATGTTTGTTATTTTGAGTTTCAACACTCCTCCACACTACCTGTTGTGCATTCAGGAGATTTTCCATCTGACAGACAATTTGTATTCGGGCAAAATTTCTTTTCGGCATTTTATGAATTCCATAGTAAAGGTTATTATTGTTACGACAAAGGGTTTTTATCATTCTATCTGGCCGTAAGAATTTAAAAAATCTAATCTGATTACTGATTGGTTTTATCTTGTTAAATAATGTCTTTAGTGGAGTTTGGTAGGTGAATCCGTTTTAGCGCCCTCTGTGAATTGAGATTTCCGTTCATACATTTGCGAATGGTATTTTTCAAAGTCTGCAAATTAGACTTAATAAATTTCCCCTTTTTCTTTCAGTGATAACGTCATCATTGCCCGCAAATGCCAACAGCCTTGTCAACACACAGTATGTCAAGCGTGTTATTTCAAGACCAGACGAGAGCCACCTTGTCCGAAATGTTCGCTCGATGATTTCCAGTGTATGAAGAAGTTCTCCAAGTGTGTGCGTAAGGATACGTGCACACGACACAAATATCCCTGCGAGCCACATCAAAAGGTACGTTTCTCTACAGTGTGTCCAAAAAGTGATTTTACTCAATTTTTATATGTTCAAACTTTGTCTTTGAAGGGTTAGGAGAGACTAAGGCTAAAAGGCCTGAAAAAAAAGAGGAAAACTTCTACCTAATTTATTCTTCGGTGCAAGAATTGGTGGGGGAAAAAACTAAGACCAGAAGTAGAAAATCAAATGAAAACAGGCCATTTGCATTGAACCACACTGTTCATATGATAAACGATTATCCGTACTGAGTACTCCCAACTTTTTAAATTGGCTTATCCGGATCAAATCATAGATTAGTGTTCAAAAGCTTTATAAAGGCGATTTTCTTGCTACAAAGACTAATTGCATTGCCACGCGTAAAGCCTATTAAGACCTCTGGAAGGATTACTACGTGCTTTTGTATGTTCGCTTCGTTCTTCCGCTTATGGGATTTCTCGTTGAAAATACACTCTCCGCCCACCGCCCACCTATCTCGCATTCATCCAACAACTTAAACACAGTGGGCGACATCGGACACCATACCGAGAGTCTTCCTCTCTATTCCATACGCCCATTTAGTGCTAGGAACGCCTCCTTTACAAAGTATTCACTCCGCCCTAAGCTTTTTTTTATCAACATGGTGTCAATTGATTATAAAGCCATTGGAATGAAACCAATGGGATACAGTTCAACGGCCAAAAAGTTATCAGTCGTTCTTCTATAGAAAAGTCTCTTAAATTTGTTTGTTTGAACG
>JAYRBV010012149.1:0-13636 GCA_036023255.1 Mitrocomella polydiademata
TAAACATTTTTATTTAAAATATATGACCAAGTTGGTTTCTTAACTGGAGAGAATAAACCTTAAATGACCACCGTGCTGGTTATTTTTCAATTATACTACTGAGTGGATTCGGATACTTGGATATTTTTTCCTATGAATGGTCATTAAAATTAACAAATTTTCAATATAGTCCTGAAAGACACTTAAACAAATCCTGGAAAACTGAATTTTACCTTCAATGTGATTTTTCAACAACACAAAAGACTAAAAGGAAACTTTGAATTATTTTCAATTACAACATTTTAACATTGCTGTTATATAGCCTCATCATAATGTCTGGTCTGCGGGATGATCCCTGTACAATGTATTTATGATGAATGCCAAGTTACCTGTCCTATGGACAATGTAAGTAATTGAGTGCTGGTTTACTCCGATTTATTACAGTTACGTGTACGAGGCTTAAATATTTATCTTTTCCCTAAAAGGTGAATGTGATTTTCAAGAGATCGGTTGCACTTATGAGAAAGTGGGATGTGTACCTTTAAGGTAAAATATTGTCATTATTTCTTGCGAACACCATTTAAGAAATTATTCCGAACATATCCTTTATTTAGACACCAAGAAATTAAAGATATAGTAAAACATTTTCAAGCTTATATCCATCAACACATGGCTTCACATCTTGATAAAACAGAAAAAGAAAACGAGTTTCTTAAACAGAAAGTTGTGGAATCGAAAAAAACCCTGAAATCTGCATTTGAAGAAATTAATTTCCTGAAACAAAAGGAAAGGTGTATCAAGCAGAAGAAGACCTGAAATTTGCAAAAGCAGAGATAACTTCTCTCAAAGAGCAACTTCCAAAGTCTGAAGCTAAAGATGAAGGAAAACCAAAAGCGACAAATTTGCCTAATCCCACCATGATAAGAGACATTTGAATAATGAACATTTTAATAACCGTATCCAGTACAGGAAATGTTACTCCAAATTGATGAATACTTCAGAAACAAACAAAGTAGATTATTATCAAGACTCGATATTTTTAGAGATTAAATTTGAGGTGAAACTTGGGTTCAATGTGTACTTGGATGAGGCATTTGCATTCTGTTCCCGTGATATAAATCATAGTGGCTAAGCCGTTAATCACATGGAAAGATCCCAAGGCTTACGTATTCATTTTCATCTTAAAAAAAGAAGAACAATGGCAATTTGAAAAAACATCACTTCATATTCTTCACCCTGATGATAAGAAACTCATCCTAAGACGTATGCTAGGGTTTAATGGGTGGACCTTCCAGTATGAGGAAATAAAAGATTATATAGCCAATGATCATATTTTACTGATCCTGCAAAGATGAGAGTACTACAAGAAAGGATTCAATATTCAAATTATATTAGGATTATGTACAAAATGATTCATACATATATATTATTTTCTTTCTTCCTTTGTCGATGATTGTCCCAAAAAGTTCTACAAAATAGTTTTTTTAGCCTGGAATTGAATGGTTTGGCATATTTCTTGGAATTGAATGGTTTGGCATATTTCTTGGAATTGAATCATTTGGCATATTTATTATTTGTACAACACCCAAACTCTTTTCTGTAATGAGTTTTACGTTTCATGCCAGCGAACTGCAAGGTTCCAAATTTAACACTTCAAAGACAAAAATGACGAATAAAATAAGTGATATAAAAGTTTTGTCTTTACTATTAATAATTTTGCGTTTAAAAAAAAAGAACCACATCATGATTATTAAAAAGTTATTAGTTATCAAAAATGTCTTTTATTCAATCCTATTCAATAACAGGGATCTATAGCAAATGTCACCTCGTCTGAGTTTTTATCAAAGATTTTTGTATGATCTTTCAAGTTCCATTCAACTTCTGATGCATTTATAACATTTGGCAGGAATCCATATGAAAGTCACCTTTGCTCACTGACATCTTTTCTCCAGTAACACGCCAACAATATAAACAGTACCAAAAACACCAAAGATCCTGCAACAATGCTAGCGACAATACCAGCTGTCCCCACCGTCAGTTCTTTCCTGGTGGTTAAAGATTCGTGGCCATTTCCGGAGTTGCTGTTACCTCCTCCTCCACCACCACCTTTAGGTACTGGTCTTGGGTCTGGCCGTGCATCTCGCCTGTGTCTATCACCAGACTTATTCACAAAATGTTCCTCGATTACATCTTGGCTTACTGTCTTGGCAAAAGAACAATCGACTAACAACACAGCAACGAATATACAAGAGACAGAAACTACACCTCGAATCTTCATGTCTAGGAGTGCATTTTATCTAATGTTATTACTAAAGAATTCAAGTCGGTGTATCTTGTCTCACTCAAATCTTTTCAGCAGCACTGCCATCTTTTAAAATTACTGAAAACCGCAAACAACTTTCGCCATATATTATCTCGTTTATCTGCTTTGTTTTAAAACCATGTTTCAATTAAAATCAATTATAGATACCGTTTTCAATAGTACTACCATGGAGAAAACATTAAAAAACTATTATGGAGATAATAAGCACTTCAAACAGTCTAACTACGAAATAAACAGTGCAGTGGAACTTTCTGATCCTAAATGAAGACGTTAGGTTAGGTCAGGGCAAAATGGCGGGACAACAGGATCACTAGACTGGGTTGAATGCATCAGGACAAGTCGAAGTTTTTTATGTAGTTCCTATAAAAAATATTAGGGAACCATATGAAAGTCACTTTTCCTCACTAACATCTTTTCTCCAGTAACACAAGAGCAATATATATATATTATTGACAACACCACAGCTCATGTAACAAATAGCGATACTAGCGATAATATCAGAAGTGGTTAAAGACTCCTGGCCATTTCCGTTGCTGCTCTTAGTTTTTCGACCATCACCACCTTTAGGTACTGGTTTTTGGTCTTCTGGCTGTGCAAATTCGCCTGTATCCGTCACCAGAATTATTCTCAATTCTTTCATAATCTACATCTTGATGAGCTCTGTCTTACCAAAACAACATACATCGATTACTAATGCAGCAATGAATATATAACAAAAGCAAATATCAAGACTCATTGAATCTTCATGTCTAATAGGAGTGCACGTTCATTTGATGTTATAAAACTTAGAATTCAAGTCAGAAAGAATTCAATTGGATCCCTTTAAATTCAATCCATCGTATGCGCTTTGATTCCCTTATTCCTTTTGTTTTGTTTTGTTTAAGGCTTCGTTCGTCTGCTTTTGTATTCTTCTTTTGTTCGTTTCGTCGTCTCTTCGTTTGTACCTTCAGCTATATCACGTTATTATTTGGAACGCAATTCGGTGTTTTCCGTCCTTTCATACTGCCATCTCTTAATAAAATTACTCAACAATTTCCTCCAAACTCATCGCATTGCCTATTTGCAGTTTTAAGACCATACTGTTGTAACCTTTTAAGGTATCGTTTTGAAAAAGAAGATCCCAACGCAATCTGTCTAACAGTAGTAAGTATTGAAACGGTGCAACGAACCTCCCCACGGCAACGATAGCATTTTGATTACAGACAAGTTTCGCTTCAGTAGCATCAACCACACCAACTGGGATATCCATACACTAAAAGTTTTTAATTAATATCCAGTATAATCGTGCACATCAAAAGGAATCTCTTCACCTCCTTGGTGTAAGCACGGCCTTAAACTTTCTTAAATAAAAAACAGGGTTTTAACACACCCCTAAACAGAGGGCACATGGTTATGACTTTTTTCAAGATAGAAAACTCTTCGTTCAAACACAAGGACTCCTTGGTGTATTAAGCACGGCCTTAAGCTTTCTTAAATAAAATAGAGATAAGCAGGGCTTTAACCATTTCTAAACAGATGCCACATGGTTATGGCTTTGTTCAAGATAGAAGACCTTTCGTTAAAACACAAGGACGGTAACCTCCCGAAATTGGAGTTTTAAGTTTTGATGGTTTTATACTTTACAACACATACGTACTGTGAAACAAACAACACCATAAAATTCTGTCAAATTCCCTTACGGGTGCAATTAAAAAGCCTTTGTAAATCATGAATCCAGTTAATATACCCACGAAAACATGTTAGCTATGTGATCAAACTTTTCCCTCCAACAACAAATGTTGCATTTGTGGAGCTTTACCAGAGAGGAGGAAAAGGAAAGGACGCAAAGTTTTCAAAGATTCCTGATTCAAAACACCTTTGAAATACCTGGTGTGGTGATGTGGATACGTACACCCTGGTGTGGTGATGTGGATACGTACACCCTGGTGTGGTGATGTGGATACGTACACCCTGGAGTAGTTTTATGGACAAGGAAAATTCTGACACAAAACCGTCAAAATGAATGATAATCATTAAGGTGGTATAGCAAAGTTTTAACAGTGGGAACGACAATTTTTTATTGTTTGGTACATGTTAACATGGGGTTTTTCAATAATCATTCTTTAGAACAGGCTTTCAAACCATCCATCCACAGACACATTCTGATACATTCTAAACACATTATGTAATAATGTATTGTGTATAGCGTTCGCCACACATAGCGTAAAGTTCACAGTTTACATACGTAATGATTTAAAAACAAATTCATTTCCTTGTTAATATTTTGAGAATTTTAAAGTTTCCACTTCCAGTAACATGTGTAAATCGCTAAAATCAATGCATTGGTCAGAGGTAGTCACCAATAACAATCACCTTGATAATGATTTCAAAACATGATTTTGGACATCTCAAATTTTGTCTCTATAGTCTTATCAATATCAGACTCCAGTAAATTTCCTCTTCTAAAGTAACATGCGCTAAAATCACCAAAAGCAATGCAATGTTTAGAGATATTCACCATAATAACGATCACCTTAATAATGAATTCAACATAGTTCAAATTTTGGCTTTAGTCTTATCAATATCAGAATCCAGTAAATTTTCTCTTCCAGTAACATACCAAAAGCACCAAGATCAATACAAGAACTGCAATGCCACAAATGATGCTTAAACCAACCTCTATTTTGGTTAAACTCAAATCCTTCCTCACATAATTTGCAAGGTGAGCACCTTGATTCGTCGGATTTCTACTCCCTCCTCCTCCTCCCTTGGGAACTGGTCTTGGGTCTGGTGCAGCATCTCGTTTGACTCTACCTTTCATGGGTAATGGTTCTCTGTGGTGGAGATTCCAATCAATTTTCTTCATCGCCAACGATTCTCTGATGGTTGAGGAGAGCAGTTGTTCTATTTTACCGTTTTGAGATGATACATTAGGTGCAACACTTCGTCGAACTACTCTGCTTTTCTTCACCAACGAGTCTCTGATGCGGGAGTACAGTTTCTCTTTACCGTCCAATATTTCATTGCCGTCAGTCTCTTGCTGTAACATAGCGCATGCGCAAAACAAGAAGACAAAAAATAAGGAATTCATTATTAAAAGTTTAACCGAACCGAAAGTGATATACTAAGTTAGTCAATTCGCAAGATGATTTTATAACATTTTTCTAGCGTGATGAAAACTGCTTTAGAAACTTCTTTTACTCCATTAGATTATCCACGTCTGCTAACAAGCCTTTCATATTTTTGCTTTACATTTGCAAAAGGAACAGTTTAGACTATTAGCTTGATTTATTTTAATAAAGTACTTGATAATTGCTCTTACTAATTCCCTTATTATCAGCATTTAAATAAATAAATAAGTGCATTATTTGTTAACAGCTAAGCTAAAGAGGAACACCAGCGAATTTTATATCCCTCGTAGTGTAGCTTGAGAGATGACAATTGTCAGTCTTTTAGTGGCTTTATGTAGAAGTCAGTCCTGTATGTTTAGAAAATCTTGAGCTGAAAAACAGTACAACGTGATTTATCTTGGCCATCTGTTGCATGGTTTAATTGGTCAAGATCGAGAGCATAGAGATACAGGGACTTTTGCATATACTCTTTTCTATTCATATTAAAAAAGGTATAGATACAACAATGTCATCGATGATTTGATCTCTTCCCGCACCCAGCATTTAGGCGATAGCCTTAAAAAGCCCAATTCCAATAGAATAAGGACTTTAAATAAATGACTTTTTATTTATTATCGTTTCTTCTCTTTACAAGGTATTTTTGAGCTTCCTGTTATATACAATTTGATAATAAAAACTGATAAATATACATTGATAAATATTGCTGATAATTACATTCAGACGAACGTTTTTCCGTTGATTGGAAAAAAGTCTATTTTCCAGACCCGATTTTCTATTAAAGATGGTGAAATAGCTTTCCGTTGTTTATACCAGGCTACCACCATAATAACATTGCTAAGCAATAAACCACAAGAGAAATAGATAGGATATTTCCAGAAGTACCCGGATAACATTGCCGCGAAAATCGTAGCTACGTTACATACGATGGAGTGAATACGCTCAAAAGAGTGTCTGTCAATGAGTTTATTTTCCAAAGTAGATTGCTGAGTAAACATTCTAATGAAGTAGGTTCTTTCGACAGTCCTGATGAACGCAGCACACGTAAAAGAAGCAAATATGATGGCAACTTTCAGAAACATTGATGGGAGGAATCGCAATGAAATCACGGAACCACATAAAACAAACAAGAAACCCAATGCAAGAAGCAAAGGTTTGGTTGAAGTCTTCGGAATGTCTAGGTAGTTTCGCAGGAAGATCACCCTCAGGAAGAGACACGATACCCCGTATGTGCCGATACCAAGGTTTATGGCATACCATTTCGAATACAATGTTCGTACTAGTAGTATAGGTAGTAAATACATATTCAGATGTGTCAGAAAATGCGTGTAGGCACTGACACTAAGCATTGAAATGCGGGCGTCTTTGTTTTTATACAATAAAAGTAATTTCTCCAGCCAGCTGGACTGCGATATGAATGTTGATATGGAAGTTAATTTACGCCTGCGTTCATCTTCGTCTTGTATTTTCTGATAGTTTTGAGCTTTGTTTTTATATCGCTTACCAAAGGATTGGTAAGGTTTCCAGTATATTTTGTCAGGCTCCCTCTTCCGTCTCCACCGCATGAAGAATGCAATGACGACTTGAGAAATGAGCGCCAGTACGAATAAATACAAGGCGGAAATATTCCCATAGGTAATCTTCACTTTCCCCATCTGGAGATGCACCCTGGTTGAAAACCCAAGTAAAATTGACGAGAGGACCATTCCTAGGGAATAATACATTTCCAACATGTGAAATGTGCGGTGTCCATCTTCAGTGGCCTTTATTCCATTGATAGCTGTAATTTGAGATAAGCTTGTACAGCCCTGTAAAACACGTCCGCATATTATCAAAAAGGGTGAAAAAGAGAGTGTGTAAAATAATGACCCGACAATTGACACTGATTGTATTCCAAGTAAAGAATATATTTTCATCCTTTTGTTGACTGTTTTTGATCTCATATGTCTAGTTACCAGACCTCCCAAGAAGATCGTTGGTAAGGTGTACGAGGCGTTAATGATACCATAAAATAATTCGGTGTTCGATGTTGATCCCGTTCTTGCAATTTGACTGACGTAGATCCATAATGTTGACGTGCTGGCCGCAAAGTCGGCTCCCATTAAGAAATATTGAATTCTATTTAAAATCAATTCCCTTTTCTCCGTCTGCAACCCCAAAGATTCAGTCCATGAAAACATACTAGTTGTATATCTATCTAATATATAAAGCTTGTTTCTTTTTTTACAGCTGCAAATATACTTAAAGAGTGGAGACTATAAACAAGCCCCATATGTGTGTGTTTGTGTTCATTATTCCATCAGAACAAACATCCCTTTTCATGGTACTTGTAAAACGTTATTTATTTAAACTGTCATCCACAATAGAATTTTTAAAATGACAACAACATTTCAAAAAATATGAAAGGTGTTGTAGACACGCAAATTTACCCAAAGCTTATAGAAGGAGAGCTACCTCTTTATAATGACGTTATTTCATATTTTTAATTTACAAATTTCGTCAAAAATTCAGAGGTTGCGACGGGAGTAGCGCTTTCTATTGATATGGCACCAAGTATTGCGTGCCGATTCATACAAAAACACTCCTCCCTCATTAAGCTTTTTTATTATTTTTCCATGCTGACATATGTATAGTAAAACAATAGTATATGCAATGGTAACAATGGTATGACCTAGGAATTTTACCATGCTCGTGTGCAGGTTTTACCAGATCATCTAATCTTTTTAACTTCGTATTAAAACCATAGCCATACGCAATCCTATATGCTCGGCTATGATTATCGGGAATATAGCCTTAGACAGGCGTGCATTGCACGTTGCTTCATTTCTTTTGATATCTTAAAGATAAAAGACTAAATGAAAAAGCGCATGACGTTCGTTTGTTCTTATTAGGATTTTTTTATTAGAGGATTTTCAACTCGCGGCGACATCCGAATATTAGAAAGGCCGTAAAGGACCCTGGGTATAAGGTTGGGTCTCAGCTTTAGAACTCAATGGTTTAGGGAAACCATGAAAGCGCGCGTGGATGCCATTTTACCAATTTTCTGAAGATCTCAAAGGAGTTTATCTGAAAATCCTAATATGATTTTGATGAGGTAGCTATGCCTCAAGAAAATTAGATACTTTCCAATAATTAAATTCTTAAGAGCTGAAATAATTTAAAAACGCGCATGATATCCAGGGTTTTAATAGTACATTAGCCATACTAGGTTTATAGTATAGCAGCATAAATTCAATCTCCGGTTTTCCAAAATCTGCGCGATTTAAAACTGGAGACTTATTATTGGAAAAATATTTACCAAGGACAAGCATTGAAGAATTTAAAGCACCTGAAAAAAGGCCTTATGGAAATTTTCACCACCGAAAACCTTACGGAGAGATTGAACCTAGGAACATTTTGTTTACTTCTTTCTGGGTTCACCACCGAAAACCTTACGGAGAGATTGAACCTAGGAACGTTTTCACCACCGAAAACCTTACGGAGAGATTGAACCTATAGGAACGTTTTGTTTAATTCTTTCTGGGTTCACCACCGAAAACCTTACGGAAAGATTGAACCTAGGAACGTTTTTTTTACTTCTTCCTGGGTTCACCAACGAAAACCTCACGGAGAGATTGAACCTAGGAACGTTTTGTTTACTTCTTTCTGGGTTCACCACCGAAAACCTTACGGAGAGATTGAACCTAGGAACGTTTTGTATACTTCTTCCTGGGTTCACCACCGAAAACCTTATGGAGAGATTGAACCTAGGAACGTTTTGTATACTTCTTTCTGGGTTCACCACCAAAAACCTTACGGAGGGATTGAACCTAGGAACGATTTGTATACTTCTTTCTGGGTTCACCACCGAAAACCTTATGGAGAGATTGAACCTAGGAACGTTTTGTATACTTCTTTCTGGGTTCACCACCAAAAACCTTACGGAGGGATTGAACCTAGGAACGATTTGTATACTTCTTTCTGGGTTCACCACCGAAAACCTTACGAAGAGATTGAACCTAGGAACGTTTTGTATACTTCTTCCTGGGTTCCTTTCTCACAGCATTCGTTCGCTATTATGTAAAAAATAAAAGGAAAGCGCTCTAGGCTTATCTAGACTAACTAGACTCTTGGCATCTTCTCTTGACTTAATTGTTTTGATAATTTTTGTATCATCTGTAAACTGTTACTCCTACATCACTATACTTTCCAATTTTAATAGTGTTTTCAGTCCTACCGAGTGTGTGAAAGCTCATAGGGAGTTGGGGATCTTTTGGTAGTTTCGCTATAGGGGTTTCTTAGGTAGAGCAGATTGAAACCAAGATCAAAAAATTTGAAAATCAGCTCGTTCCAGATGATTATAGCTATTATATAAAGCCTGGGACTATTAATAATGAGCGGCAATGATTTATCCAACAATATGCCTGATGTTAGAAAAAAGTAAAATTTTGTGCATTTTCCTTTCCGGAAAAACTGTGAATAAAGTGTTAAAGTAAGTTGATTATAGCCTTTGTAATATCTGTTTTTTATCTACAGTCCATTTTTTTTGGTAGGTGGGCTAACTTCGGCCTGCGACAACTTTGATTCTTTTCATATCTTCCGGACAGGATGAAAAGAAGACAAATTTATTTGGAGAAATTTGGAATGTATTGGTATAATATGTATTGTATTGCCTATCGTAAATAAAAAACGCCGGAGTGAGTTGCGCGGCTACAAACATTAAGACTAGTCCATTATACAAATTATACAAATATACATAATAAAGTATAAAAATGAATATATTAATTCAACAAAATGGCAAAAACGGTTAAAAAAGTAGGCACGTAAGTATCTTTTGGTTGATGTAACATATTTACGCATAATATTTTGGTTGTGGATTCGTCTGCGGGATCTCTCTCTTAACCCAAATGACATCATCGAGTTCATGAACGTCCTTCTCCAAACTTTGATAAACAAACGCAGTGCATGCAATTGCTAAAAAAACTTTCGAGGCTACTGCGCATGCCATATTCTGCCGTGCAGAATTGTAAAGAAGCTTTGTTTCCGTATGTTTTCAACGTACGGAAACTACGCTCACATTATTAAAACTACGTTTTTTGCTTTGTAATTCTGTTTCCAGATTATCTTGTCTTTCGACATCCACCCACCCATAAAATAAATCTCCATCGCATTCAAAAATTATTGCTCAGAAAAATCTAATCTAATCGCAACAAAAAAAATTCGTCATTTATGATCTGGTTTTTTAACAATTCTTTCAAGCAAAATTTGCTTCAATTTTAGCCTTAAATCTAAGCCATCTAAAAAACGCCTTCGATGATCTGGGTTTAGTTATAAAAAAAAATTTAACTTCAAATGCTTCAAAGATAGTTGAACCCTAAATCGACCATTTAACGATTTTTACGTTCAAAAAGTTCTATACAAGAAAAAATTAATCATCTACTTTTAAGATTTCAAAATGGCGTAGAGAGACAATGTCTCGTTGAAGTGTCAATGTCAAGTTTATCGTTTCGCTAAGATGAAAATTGTATTTGACATATCAAATTACCATGGACGCATCCGTATTATTTATTTTACAATTTCTTAGTTTGTTTTTCGTGTTAATGGCTTCAAAGGACAAAGAAATTTTCAGTATAAATTTGCCGAAATTGGCACCAGTTTATTAGTCAGGTGCAAGAAAATATACTGTAGGTATATATATAATTGTTTTTAATTTTTTAGGACATTTACCTCCCACCAACATACATACAGTAGTGAATTGAAACAAAGGCAAATATTATGATTTTTATTTCCGATATCTTAGCCGAACACAATATATACTTGTGCAAAAAAGAAAAAGATAACAAAAATATGAAAGGATTCTCCAAAATAATTAATGATAAGACAACTATGTAAATTGAAAATACAAAACAATGATTTGATTGGTGAAATAATGTACACAAATACTGTGAAAAACAATTTAAAGAGTACCCTAAAAACATGTATATGAAATTGTAAATGAAAAGATGTTTGTGGGATAGTTTTACTTTCTCTAACAAAATTATGTATAAAATGATATATATATATATATAAAAGATTAGTTCTTCACAAGACCTTTTTAGAAAAAAAAGAAGAAAAAATTCATAAAATTTCAAAATCTTCATCGTCCTGTTCTTCAATCTCGTGGTTACTCTCATCGACAGAGTTTTTCTTGGAGCGCATGATCTTTGTTATGCTTTTCCCTTTAAAAACATTTTTGAATTTATAAGTATCTTTCCTGCTAATGAGAGAAGTAAGCGATTTACTCTTCTTGTCTAGAAACCCATTGAAATTGGAGTTATTCTTACTAGAAACTACTGGTGCATTGTTGTCAGGTAAGGTTGTAAGAGCACTAGTGCAGTTTTCTCCATTTGAAATACTCTTTTCTTGTTTTAATATGAAAGGTTTTCCCTCAGAAAGTGAAATTTTGATTTGTTCCTGCCGCTCACTGAAACAAAACAAACATGTTTGGTTACTTGGTATGAGAGAGTATGAGGAATTGATCTTTGAATTAAATCCTTTTATATTGCCAAGCAATTCATTTCTCCACGAAGACTTTTCATAAGCCTTAACATCATCAAAAAGATGAATGTTATTTAGTTCTGGGAATTCATTCTCATGACCCCTCCCAATTACAATTTTCGATAAGCGCGGTAATTCATCGTCAACTTGGTATTCAAGTGTCCACTTCCTTTCTGCTTTTGGATCAAATTCTTCCATGCGATGAGCCCAATCTTTATAATCCTCAAAGTTCACTTTATTTGTAAAATCATCTCCATTTTCTTTTTTAACTCGTCGTTTTTTGTGTCTCTTTGATTTCTTACCCACCTTGATACCATCTCGTGCATCCTTTGCCTGGAACTCTAAATATGCGTTATATTCAATGTCACATATTGTGCAGTGTAACTTGATTTCTTCATAATGAATGTGATCATCTTCAGCATAGAGCGAGTCAGTATCTCCATCGTAATTCAAACTATTTAATGATTTTGACTTCCAACCCCCTTTACTGTTATCTTTCGTTTCTGTGGAGGGATTAGCTTCTTGTGTTACTGCAACTTGTTTTATTTTGCCCTTTTTGCTATCGTTATCAATATCATCAAACATTTTGTTTCCATCATCATCCTTTACACTTGCATCGATTGTTGTTATATTAAGTATATCATCTTCAAGTGTGACCTCTCTATAGTAAACATATGACGTTGACATAAACATTGACAATGCAAGTATTGTGTAAACAATTCGTTGTTGATATTTGTGTTTAGTTTAGTAAGGGCGAGATGATTCCTGCCACCAGCACCACCACACGCTCTGTTTGAGCTAGCTCTCTGAACCAGTCTGTCAGTCCTGATCATTAATTTACTTCCTATCTAATATCTAATGTAAAAAATAGAGTTTTGATTACAATTTAAAATGTACCATAAATGACTCAAGATAAAGACACGTACAAGCTAATAAAATTTGATTTCCGGTTCGCTTTTTTTTAAAAGTGATCGATCGACTCGACTCCAAAAAGTCTGTTTTCATTTTTGAAGTAGATAAATAGCGTTTTGACTTATGACTTAAAAAGAAAAGGAAACAAAAGTGACTTTTGTAAGTCGTTTTAGATGACTTTTTATATAGAAAAATTCAAACTGTGAATAACAAATTAAGTTAATAAGTGGTTTAATATAAGACTGTAAAACTATTTTAGTAAATTATTCAATGTCAGTTTTAACAGTCGTATTTAAACATACACTTTGCTGCTTTGAAAAGCTTACGCATGTAAAAGCCATACTCTTAAAACACAAACACGAGAACTTTGATAAAATGGCTGTCGTGGAGCTGAGTTGCAAGAAACCATCGTTATACAGTCAGGGAAACTCCACACTGACTGTTATAGCAGTTAGTTTCTCATTTGTAGATTGTTCGGGTAAGAAGCGAAATTATTTAGCATGCGAAACAGGTCTTCTGGTTCGGCTGAAAATTGGACTTTGTTGAGGGTATGTCCTACATATTTAGGCAACATTTATTTCCTATTTAGGACACAGTGTCCTATTTAGGCAGTACTGTCACGGGTGTTTCGTTCTGTTGTTTTCGTCGGTTGAGTTTTGCCGTAAATTGTCAAACAACAGAAAGAAATAAAATGGCATCAAATATGGCGTGGAAAAAAAAGAAAAAGTTGTCTGTTTAAAAAACATTATAACTTCATAGATATTTATTCTATGTAATAAAGTTTTATACCATTTAATAG
>JAYRBV010012160.1:0-13634 GCA_036023255.1 Mitrocomella polydiademata
CGAAGGGCGTGCGTTTTAACGACGGGCGTAAGCAGTCTCTCTTCAGCGTCCTTGCGACGCTGGTTTACCAGCTAGTACTAAATAAACTTTTACAAGTAATTGAGAATGTCGTTTTTTTATTGTTACAATTCAATGATTGTTGTAGACTTTGCATAAAGAACCAAATTATTTAACCATAACACAGAAGTCAAATTTAGCTGATTTTTTGTCCTCTGAACCCTACAAACAAACATGTTGAAAAGTTTGAAAGAATTGTAAATATGATGGAAGAAAGCTTACTTTTATGTAGTTGTTACTTGAGAATATATCGACATTCTTAACATTAGCTCCTTTCAAAGGTACTTTAAGGGTAAGATTGTTCTCTGTTTCACTCCATTCTACATCTTTCACTTTCAAAGGCATAATGACTGATAGATAATGCACTCGATACTCACATTGTCAGCTTCTACCATAGATTTAATATTTTATTTTAATTGGCATATACCCTATAAAGTAGAGAAAGTTGATAAGATAAGGATGGCTGCTAAATTGAACCAAACATAGTGTAACTGATATACAAATCTCTTTCAACGAATTCAAACAACAGACGTAACATGAATCTTTGCTGTGAGAAAATGTGTTAAATGAGGCTAACAGATATCCATTGATAAGTATCTTAAAAGTCGCCTGTGACCTTTTAAAAAACGTCATATACGCATATCTAGACGACTAGAATGCAATTGAATACATTTACAATACATCTCATTGTCAACAAAAAGGAAAAATAAAAAAATATCAAAAATTATCAAAATTGTAAATTGAAATATTTTTTTCTATTATTCTATATACAAAGGTTAAAATATATTTAAAAAATAAAAGATGAGAAAAGTCAAATAAAATCACAGTATTTAATTTGAAAAGGCACCGATGAAAACAGTAACAGAGGACTGGTATTTTCATCAGCCAGTACAGGGGTAGAAATCTCTTAGCAGAACTTCTCCTGCAAAATTCTCCACTAAATCTCCCCCTTGTCAATGTTTCGTCAGTTCTGTTAAATGAACGAGTAAAGTTCGCTCTAACTGACAGCGGTCGTTGTTTAGGGTTTTAAAATTTGACCACTCATTCACATTATTTACAAACATAAAATGACTTCAAAATAAATTGTTTTAATTCTAAATGGCAGTTTGACGAAAAAAGACCTCAGCTGCAGCCTCTTGTCCCTTCACCGTTGCTAGGTTACATAACATGGTAACAGTTCCACGTGATGTCCCCAATGGTAATTGTTTCAATAATCGAGTGGCCTGGTAAAAGAAGGAACACAAATAATTGTGAAAAGCTGAAATTTAAACATTTCCACCTTACAGATGCAATACAGATGCAATACAGATGCAATACACTGTTTCGAAGAGTCGAGTACGCATGCGCTCTGAACGGTAACAGCGCTACTCGAGCAAGGAAAATGCAACGGTTACAAACTGTTCTACCAAAAACAAGCAAACAAAAGAAAACATTACAGCGTAAGAACGTTTTCCTATCACACAGTTGCTCGAGTAGAGACGTCGAAACGGTGTATTGAGAAAAAGTTCTCTTTCAAGTTTTAGGCTTTTGTCGGAGAATGAAATTTAACTTTGGAAAACAAGAGGGGTAGATAGTAGAAACCATACCACTTCCTCATTGATTGTGATTGGTTGTCTAAACAATGCCAGAGCCATGGAAATTTGTTCGATCAGGTTCAGTACAAATGTTGAAACAGCATTTTTCTGCTTGATTGAGAATATAAGAATTGCATCTTCCAAGAATTGAACTAAAGAATAGGTTGATTGAAATATTAAAGTACCGTAAATGATCGATTTAGCGCCCTGGGCGCTTATTAATTTTTTGGATCTTTAAGGGGGCGCTTAATCAAGAGGGGCGTTAATTCGAGAGGGGCGCTTATTAATATTGTCTATTTTTCATTCTTTTTCTTCCTTTATTAGTCCCTGCAACCCCCTATTTTTACCGATAAGCTGATAAAAAAGACGGTTATTCATCCAAAATTTGATATAATAAAAGATTGTAAACAAATCTCCAAACACACATATTTTCAAATAAGCGCCCTTTTGGCTTTTGGCTTTAATACTTTATTCAAAGAACCGCTTAGGGGGCGCTTATTCGAGAGAGGCGCTTATAAAATTATTTGACTGAAATGGGGGGCGCTTATTCGAGAGGGACGCTAACTTAGAAGTGAGCGCTAAAGCGATCATTTACGGTAGACATAATTATATTAAACAAGAATCTGGTGATGACTAATTGAGTCAAATTTGAATTCCTTTGCAAATAATACATACCATAAAAATCGATCAGCTGCTCACGACCAGATTTTATTACCGTACTCAATTTGATTGCTTTTGCTGGTCTGAATAAGAAGGACAAAAAATGCTGGTCTGAATAAGAAGGACAAAAAATGCTGGTCTGAATAAGAAGGACGAAAAATGCTGGTCTGAATAAGAAGGACAAAAAATGCTGGTCTGAATAAGAAGGACAAAAAATGCTGGTCTGAATAAAAAGGACAAAAAATGCTGGTCTGAATAAGAAGGACGAAAAATGCTGGTCTGAATAAGAAGGACGAAAAATGCTGGTCTGAATAAGAAAGACAAAAAATGCTGGTCTGAATAAGAAGGACGAAAAATGCTGGTCTGAATAAGAAGGACAAAAAATGCTGGTCTGAATAAGAAGGACAAAAAATGTAAACAAAGAAATATAACAGAAAGTTTAGTGAACATAAAGAAATATATAAAGACCCACCAATGTAAATCTACCTTTACGGTTTACCAATATATAAAGACCCGCCAATGTAAATCTACCTTTACGGTATAAAGACCCACCAATGTAAATCTACCTTTACGGTTTACCAATATATAAAGACCCGCCTATGTAAATCTACCTTTACGGTTTATAAAGACCCACCAATGTAAATCTACCTTTACGGTTTACCAATAAATTCCTGCATGCAAATCTGAAAATTTTATTTCCAAAATCGTTTTGTTAAATATTTGACATTAGCATCGCATTAGCATACAAGACGCTTTCGTCCTCCTAATCAAATATTTTTTTAAGTAGGAAAGAGTTCTTTAAAAATTTCAGACCAACTTGAAAAGCATACACGAATATAAATTTGGTTAATTACCTTGGATGTGTATCACTGGCATCAATATCATGTATGATCAATGCAATTGCAAAGGCTTTACTAATACATCTTGCTAGACACAAGCCCTACAAAATTAAAATATGTCTTCATTTTAAGAAAATATGTGAGGCTGACAATAAATTATTTCGTCGATCTAGCAATAGGTACTACCTTGTAAAAATCAATGACAATTGCAACATAATAAAATACCTGCGGGTCTGAAAATGTTCTGGAAGTTGATGGACAATGAAAAGATGACTTTAAAACGTCGGTGAATAATTCTTTGAATATCTTGACTGGTTCCAGTAAAACCAAACAGATACAAATCTCCTCTACAAATTGAAATCATGAACACATGAATAGGTCAAGAACACATCTCTTTAAGAAACAGTGATAGTCTCTCTGTATAAACAAAAGATCTAACTGTGTTCTGATTAATTTCCATCTATCCGACCCCCTAGTTTATACAAAGAGTAAATAGATAAATATAAATACCCTTGAAAAATATCAAATGGTAATGATCAGATTTTCAAGGGCATTCTTTTGTTTTCTCTTTATATAAATCATAAGAATCCGAAAAAGACTTTACCGTGAAGTTTGCTATCTTCCTCTTTTCCACTTTGCAAAATTAACTGAAGAAAAGGAAAATAAAAACCATTTAACATACTCAACACTTACTCTTAGGTGCTTAATAAACGAGGGGAGGAGAAGGGTTTCTAATAAACGGGCGGGGGGGGGGAAAACTTTCCACAAACCAAAACATTGGAAAAGGAGTAAAAAAGCAAAATACTAGCAATAAGACATGAATGAAACAACACAGCTGTGAAAACAAAGGACGTTGCGAAGAAATGTATTTTTTTACGTTGACCTGAAAACAGTTTCCTAGACCTTCAAAATCAATAGACAGAGTGGAGGGGGGGGGGGGGGTCCTAATAAGGTTCAGGAAAAGGGGGCAAAAATTCAAAAGCAATAAACTGGGTCCCAATTATTAGGCAACTAAGAGTGTCACTAGCTAGGAAACCTGGCTTTGTATTCTCTCTTTACGCACCTTGTACCACTTTTTGCACTTGCTATATAAAACCTGTCAACTTTATGTATTTTGTGTGTTTTTTTGGGTAGTGAAAGAGTCAGAGCCAGGTTTCCTAGCTATAATGTCACTTACTTCTTGTCTTCTTGTTTACTTAAAGGCATTTATACAACTCATTATTAATTAATGAGGGTCTCGTTGGTTAAGACTTGCAAAAAGGAAAATAAAATTAAAAAATGAAACCTTAGATACATTTCATTGACTTTTGTCAAAACCCATGGCTAAAGTTAGATATTTCCTTACCTTTGTAATAGATTGGGTAAACGCTGGTATTCCAAAATCTACATACCATTTCCGAATACTTTTCAAAATGTTTGCATGGAAGTGGACCTTCCCGTTGGCAGAAGAACACAAGTCGTTCAAAATCTATACATAGATGAAAATGAAATGACTACTGAAAAAACTTAACATCAACAACAAAGTACTAGGCGAATTAACTTCAACGGAAAAAAGTCGCAAGCCAATGAAATTATATTAAACTGATTATATCAAAGTAATAAAAACAAAAACAATAAAAAAACGCGCCTAAAAGTTTCTTTCTAGTTTGAAAAAATTCGAGACGCTTTTCGATTCGTTCGAATTTAGTAGAATCAGTCTTAAGGAGAACTGAGTTATCTTCCAATTTACTTACAGTAGTGAAAACAACACCTGCTGACTGTGGTTGTTCTTGCGTAGCTGACCAAAAGATAAAGAAAAAATCAAATTAAAGATAGTATATCATGGTATTTTCTTCAACACAAAATATCATATGAATTCCAATAAAAAATACCTGATTTATTTTTAGATATGGCTGCATGCAAATCAGGTTCCAAAGGCATCGAGTATTTATTGAGAACAGTATTTAACATAACAGCCCTAAGAATAATAAATAGGATGTAATGGTTTGTTCTTATATCCAAAGTTGCTTTAAACATTATAATTTGATTTGTTTCACGAATTTACACGAATATTTAGACAGGATAGTCACTTCAAATGTTATACAATTATGTAAAATAAAGTATATATACATCTGTTGTCAATGTGAGTCCTGTTCAGAAGATTTCATAATTCACCACTTTTTCGGTCAAAATGAAATCTACAAAACAAAATCTAACTTACTTTGTTGGGCGCTTAAACAAATTTATTATCCTAGAAAAATGAAAGAGAGAAAGTATAAATAAAAATGACAAAATCTACAATCCTTAATTCACCATATTAAAGGAAAATTTTCTTACTTGACTGTTCTTGAACGTTCGTTGGCTGGCATTGTTTTGTATTGAGAACACAACCATGTCATTGCACATACACACAGTGCAGGTTTTTTATTCTTGAAACCTTCACATATTTTCTATGAAAAAAACACGAAAATACTTGTCAACAAATCCACCTAGATTGTTATTTAACTATAACTCACTAGACATATTTTTGAGTAACAACAGAACTATGGAATTGGGCTTACCTGTAAGTCATCTGTACTGATATGCCTTCTTAAATGAGCTTGTGTTAGTTCCTTAACAATCATCCCAACACTCCAACAATATTCATCCCACTGTGCATTGCTACGAAAAGCAAGATGTTCATGAAGGTAATACAAGGTATATTTTTCAAAACTGTTACCGTATTTTCACGGGTAAGACAGCATTTAAAGTACCATACAGAGACATTATTGAAAGTTTCTATTTCACTTTTTCAAAATACTTACTTATTTTGTGGATTGTGAGATGTTGGTATGGGTTCCAACATGGTGTCCATTGCAATTTGTGAATACATTTTACGACTGGTGATTTTGGTACAATCTCTTTTCCATGTGGTAAAAAAAGAAGAATCAGAAGTACTTGTCACTTCGATAAAAACCTAAAACAAATTCAAATTCATATGTTATTTTTCTTGGCGGAAACAACTAAATTTAATACTGCAATAAAAAACTACTACTTTGAATATAATTGCATTGAAAATGAACTAAAAAGCATAGTATCTGATTACATTGTTTTTATGATACTCAAACAAGCATGAAAATACGTAATGTCCTTACAAAAATAAAGGTATTGCTTGGTAGAAGAATTCTGAAATGTGTTATGAGATATTAAATTGCAACGAACATAAACAAATGAGAGAATTAGCGATTGATAATTAAGATATTTATACCTTTTTACCAAACATGGTTCCAATGTATGTTAATATCAAGAAAGTATTATTGAACAAATCAGCTCTAACATCAGCATGAACTAAAATAAAGGATGAATTTCTATGAATTGGAAGTGCAAGACTTTTTATTTTCTACCAATATATTTCAGTATATTCTAATAAGTAATAGAAATTTCTCAACAAAGTTCATACCATCCTTTGAACCTGCTGGACATCTTTCAGCATTGGCATTTATTCTAAATGAGAAAAAATAATCTTGTGTTAAACTAACACTGGTGGTGACATCGAATCTAACCCTCGTCATTTACAATCAATATATCAAACATAAAAATCTCAATATTTTAAGAATTGACAAAAATTTATACGATTATAAAAACAAAAATACCTCATTAATGCCTGTATTAAGTTCTTCATATTGTCAGTGCAAGCAGCGGCTATCAAAATAAACAAATGATCCTGTGAAGTGATAAGTGCACTCAATTCTTGAGCAATCACATCTCGATTTTCATCGATTGAGGAAGATAGCTTTGGTAATATTTCTTCTTGCCTTTTGATTGCTGCAAATAGCTTTGATAGTAGGCTTGAATCATCACTAACAACTTGACTTGGAGCGGTATATGACATTAAAAGCTGTTCTGCTTGTGTTGCATCTAGACTCCTTTTCACTTGACATCTGTTGATGAACGTTTGAAATCCATCACAACTAGAAGTGAAAAAACAATTACAAAATTATTCGATTGAAGTAAGAAGTGTAGAGGAAAAATAATGGCAAATCATCAAGGATAACAAGGGAGGATATTAAGCAAGTTTTTTTACCCTAAGTATGAATTCACATTTTCAAAGTTTATCAATGCAATCTGCCGACAAATACTCATTATTATTGAAGTGTTGCCATTCTGTTGTGGATACTTTGAGTTGATTTCACTTAAAATTGCTGGTAACTAGAAAAAAATCATGCTTTAGTAATCTTGTTAGTAATATATAATTCAGTTTTAAGGCATAGCAAAAACATGGAAAAATAAGAACTAGCAAGTATCTTGATCTAAAATGCCCCCATGTCAAGCTTAAGTTTATATTATCAATATTATCAATATTATAAATAAATGATAGCTACCGTATACCTCGATTAGATGTCCAGGGCGTTTATTAATTTTTTAAAGGGGAAATTCGAGGGGGGTGTTTAAATGGGTGGGTTGGGGCGTGTTTATAACAAAATCTTAAGAAAATGTGATTATAACTCTTGAAAATTTCAACAAATATACCCAGATTTCGAGTGTAGATGAAATTAAAGATTGAACGAAGACTGGGAAATGTCTTTTTTTCTCATCAGCACCTTTACTGCAAATAAACACCTCATGCTTTGAATAGTCGCCCCTCTTAGACCCAAGGGGGAGGCCGTTTAATCGAAGGGCATTTATTAAATAAAATCAAAAAAAAGGTGGAGGGGTTGCTTGTGCAATGCATCATGGGGAATTGGTTGATGATGATGAAAATCAAGAATTTGTATTCCCCACTGTAATATATAGTGCAAGATCTTGTTTAGATATTACCTTTACAAATAAGAAACCAATGAATGACATCTGTTCAAATTGATCAGTCCGAACCAAGATATTGTGAATTGAAAAGCGTACAAGATCAACAAATACTTGATCTACAGAAAAATTCTATAAAAAATGTTATGAGAGCAGAATATAAATGTTAATTTTCTACTTTAATTTGATTGAATTGAGGCCAAAAAAAAAATATACCCTTGTTTCGGGAAAGCGGGTAAAGCAAAAAAAATGTAACCCGAGCGGCCGGGATTTCTTCTTTTTGCCTAAATCTTGAGCAATTCTGTTCACGAAAGACTTGAAAGACATTTTTATTTTTATTTGAAACATATATTGCACATGCAAATAGAAATTCATGTGTTATGTGGCCCCCTGTGGAAATAACTAAAGGGTTTACCAGGGTTGGCCACTTATATATTACTAAACGCTAAAAATGTACACTGCTTGCGCCATAAAACAACAACAACAACAAAATTTGGGAGCTGCACGCTTTTAATACCACGCGTTTCGTGCCAACACTCGGCGTTCTAAAAAAGAGAAGCTTTTTATTTAGATCTTTGTATTGACGTCAATAGATAAGAAGTCGTTGCATTTAATGTTATTTTTAACGGTTATTATGTTCACGGAGGTATAAAAATATACAAAGCTGTACAAAAAATGTAAGATTAAGAGAAAAGAAATCTGTTTGTCCTTGGTTGTATTTTGGGTTAAAAGAAGCCACTCTAAAACAAGTCTGACCATAGACTATAAAAAGACAAAATCTGCCGAACCGAAGCCGAAAAAGCTAGAGTGGAAGTCACAGAATTGACAAGTGACGATTCGGATGAAAACTCAGAATTCATTGATAGTGAATCTGATGAAAACTAACTTTTAAAACGATAATTTTCTAACTATCATTTTTCAAAGTTATTTCTTTAGTTATTAGAAGAATCCCACACTTCTTACAACTTGCCTCGAATAATAAACTTTAACTGAATATTTTAGACTAAGAATTTGTACTGATACTAAATTCTTACGAACCATACAAAATATACGATGGTCGTGAGATTTTCGATTTCGTTTTTGATTCTACAAGTTTCGTTTCTTTTTGTTAAACTTTTCAACAGCTGTTTATCTTGAGTTTATATATATTGTTTTAGTAATAGTCTAGACGTTTACACTAAAAATATCAATAACAAACAACGTGCTCTTCATCCATGTCCTATATTTGTATGATAAGCTACGAGTGCAACTACACTTCATCCTGAATTGGTGCTGTTTTAAGCCAAAGTAGAAACCCCTCAAAAAAAAATGGCGCTATTTAAAGGCTAACGTCACTCACTCGCTTCGCTCGTTCAATAAAAATTGTGCGTGCAAACTTAATTTTTTATGATTTACGCGAGCGATCATCGCGCGGGCACATATTTACAAACGAAGAAGCCTGCATAGTAGTGGCTCACGCAAAATCTCTTACGGTAATAATAAGTAGATTATTATATGTGTAATGTTTACATTCCAAATATCTTACCTCAATTTTGAGCCAAATATCCAAAATATCAGCTATCTTGGTACTTGGAACAAAATGGTATTCAAGAACCTATATCAATGAAAAAATAAGAATCAAAGTTAAAAACTCTGCAACATTGAGAAATTATGGTATCTAAGTCCAAAAACAACAATGACAGAACAAGCATTTAATACATTTACAACATTGCTTTAAACTGGTTCGCAATATTTAAAACAAAACAAAAATATCCAACAAAATTTTTTTTACATACTTGAAATTGCAGGAATGTGAACAACTGATGACAAGGAACCTCTCCTCTTGGTCTTTCATAATTAACAAATGCCGGTGAAGTATTTAGAAATCTAAAAAAGTATCGATTTACCGTAAATTATTGATTTGACTTATTAAATTTTTGGATCTTTAAGGGGGCACTTATTCGAGAAAGGCACTTTTAAAATTAACTGGCTGAAATGGGGCGCTAAATCGATCATTTACGGTATGCATGAAGAGCTACAAAGTCATTCTACATGACAAAAAAGTTTGAAAGGAATAAACATACCTAGTTATACAATTGACAAGTTCTTTCAAGCTACTTTCATACTTTCCATACATAGGATTAGTATTAATTTTATCCAACTGAAGTGAAATGATTTCTTTCGTTTGGGCTTGTAAAGATGGAAACTCCTCTAAGTTGATAAAAAGGAAAAGAAAATAATTTTGAGATATTCAGAATTAATATTCTTTAAAATGATCTAGATATTTTTAAATATTTTATATCTATTTGGGCTATAACTTAAGATAACTAGAAGCGATTTTGTTTTTTAAATTCTGATATTCGGCTAGTCTTCCATTAGCCATCTACAGAACTGAACACAAAAAAGTTATTAAGGGAAAAAAAAAAAATTATTATTTACTTTTTCGTTTACATCACTCACTATCACTCTTTTCTTCTCATAAGATACACATACACAAAACATGTTAAAAAAAAAGAAAAAAAACATTCGAAAAAAAATACAAACAAAGAAGATAAATCATTTTATTGATGTCTTTGTCTATTTCATTGAATAAGTATTGATTTGAGTTTTTTTTAGTAAAGGTCATCAGATCGCCTCAGTTATAACAATGTTGTTTGTTTTCAACGCTGGAAAATAGTTTTAAAAACTTGCTTTTTTGTAGCGGGCGCTGACGTCACATTATTGGCATTTTTACCGAACAGCTGTATTCCGGCTTCGACAATGGCGGAGACTGTTGTTAAGTGTATTTTGGGGTATGTTTCACTTTAAATAACTTGGGTTAAAAAAGAGAGTGAGACTTGAAAATTTTAGGTTTTTTTCAAAAGGTTTTGCCGATACTTTTAAACTAAAAAAAAAATTGGGTTGATTTTCCCTTTAAGTTAAAAACGGTAAAATGACAATTAAAAAACCATAAAAATAGGTCAGTAATATCAACATAATAAAACACCTGAAGCTGATAAAGGAAAACTATGTTAATTTAAAAGCTTAATCGATATGGATTTTTCAGTTGAGGTATTTTTTGTCTGATAAATAATGAATTATTAGCTGTAAATCAATACAGCAATAATAAAAGAAATTTCCACATCTATTTAATACCTGCAAATGAAAGTTTTCCTATGAAGTTCAAGTCTTGGAATGATTCACTGCAAATTAGTTTCTTTAACAGTTTTTGGGATTTTGAGATCACATTGAGGAGCGAGTCTGGGTCGGGAGCTGATAAACCATCTTTGAGTGCCTAGAAAACAAGAATGACACAAAAACAATTTATCAAACAGGAAGGAACACTAAACAATGATTCTTCCCTAAATACTTCAAATTCTCTACTGTAATTCTTTGATCAATTCAAAGAAGTAAATAAAAAAATAAAAAAAGTATAAAAACAAAATTCACAGAACGGACTATATTGGAACAAATATGAAAACGACAGGTGTTTTAGTCCATTTTCAATGGATATTCAGAGAAACAAAATTCCGAAAACTACTGTGTTTTGCAGTGCCTAAAAAGTATTGAATAAGAGAAGAAATACTTTGAATATAAAAATTTCATGAAGTGCAGTGAAAGCTTTAAAAAAAATTCATACTATGTACAATGCTTTGTAAACTTCTATTGTGTTTTCTAAGACCCAAAATGTTGCTTTAGAGATTGACTTGCATATAACAAGCCTTGAGTCTTTTCCAGTATCATGCCTGAAATTCAATAAAACATATATATAGATTGTAAATAAACAAAAATAAATATAGGGACAAACTAAGGACCTATGAACATATCTTATCCACAAGTTCAAAGGTAACAACGTGAATCTTTAGAAATGAAAACAAAATTACCGAAGGTTAGTGGAACATATGTCTATAACATCAATAGAAGAGTTGAAACATTTCAATTTTCTTCCTAAAGATAGCTAAAAAAGAAAACTGAAAAGCTTGAGCAAGTAAACAAATTAAAATATGTATTAAAATATGTACAGTATTTAGAATACAGAAGCAGTGAATCACTCAAATTTATTTTTATTTTTATGTTTCATTAACATAAAATAAAAAACTTTTAATTGAAAGGAAATTTTAGTCCAACCATTGCAAGCTAACCTTTGTTAAATCGTCTATAACAAGATTTGGTGGAAACACCTAGGAATAAAATTGAAAAAAATTAGTTTGGTCCTAGCTATCAGGCTTCCCCGTTTGAAACGAGTGGTCGCTGACGCACACGCTGGTACACACCCAGATTTATCTAGTCGAGTGATTGATCGAAAATAGATAAACCATTATATAGAAGATATCAAAAATTTTTATTTACTGTTTAGAACTTTTTTATTTACTGTATTTTGTTGTCAATCAAATGTGGCACATGTCTGTGGATACAACTAAGTTCTACTTCCCTTTCAAACTATGTGAAGCTTAGAATATAAGGTAGCCATGTAAAGCTTAGAGTATACAAGCTTAGAATATAAGGTAGAGAACTTAACACTGAAAGGTTTAAAAAATGTTAATAGTTTCTTAAAAGAGGTTATAAGGAAGGTTAGTATATAAAACAGAAGCCAAAAACTGAGAAAATGGTCAGGGTGGAGTAATTTATCTAGATTACAGTGTAGATCTTCTCAAAATCGATTCTAAATTCAGATAAAAAATATGATTTTAAAACATTACCCCAATATTTATACCCTGTTTCAAATATTCTACCCCATTTGTTGTTGTGCCATTGTATACTGTGTGCACCACCATACCTGAAAAATTGGAGAAAACATAAGGAGAAGACTTTTATTATAAAGAAGCCTAAAAAAAAGAAGCTGTGTCCTAAATCATATTCACAATAAAATTTATTCAAATTCCAGGACTTTTAAGTACTTTTAAGTACTTTTTGGTACTTTCCTGTGGGAACCCTGTACAATTTTGTCTAAGTACAATCACCGGCTCACAGTCAATTTTATCAAATATAATATAAATATTGTGAAAATATAGTTTCTGACTTCTTTCAAAAAGAAGAACGCCTAAGCTCGAAACTTTGTGTATTCTTTTCCCTGATCGAGAGGCTCATTTCTCAGACTTTTTCTTTATGAGTAAATGTGCCAGGTTTCGTTAATTAGGAAAATTTTGAGGTTTGTTTTTTTTGTTCTAGATTGCTGGAATTTAACAAATAAAAAGCAACAAATGTATCATAACCAGACAGAAGTGTTTTTGAAATGTTCTTTTATTTTAAGGTTTTCAAGGTTTTTCTCTAAAAAAACGATATATAATTCAAGGTTTTTAAAAGGTCACTTTTAGTCTGATTTCAAGGTTTTCAAGGTCCGGCAGCTACCACTCAGTCACCTTGCTGAACCCTGCTGGCGCCTGGCCTGGAACGGGTGTACGGGGTAGACCTAGAGTAGGGAAAAAGTCTGAAACAGTATATCGGGAAGACTATTTGAACATACTTTGAAGGAAAGCCGCTCATGTTTTGATTGTAGCAGCCTGGCCACTAATACAGAGTTTGTTCAAGGCTAAAAACCACAAATACAGGCTAGGCAGCCGTAATCCAGGCTAAATACGTCTAATGTAATATGAAGATTAAGTAAGTAAGTGTATATTTATTTAGTTATTTGATCTCAACAAAAATTATTATGTAATGATCATATTATGTAATTTTTCGCACTATATTTATCCAAAGTTTTTTTAGCCAAAGCTATTCCAGGAGAAAGCCACCTGTAATGACATGGAGAGAAATATTTACAAAAAATGTACACCGTGAGCAAAAAATA
>JAYRBV010012182.1:0-13624 GCA_036023255.1 Mitrocomella polydiademata
ATTACTAAATTTTTTACTCATTTGTGATTACCTCTAATAAATATTAGAGGCGACAACTAGTCTGACATAGGGGGCTAACAGCGTCCGTTCAGTCCAAAACGACACAGAAAAAGCAATATATTGAAGCAGGAGTGACTGCGTGATGAGTAAATTTCGTAATGCGGTGGCTGCTAGAGATGCGCATGTTTTTTCGCTGAGAATGGTAATTGTGCTATTGGCTTTGTTGTGTGCAGGGATGTGGTATGGCTGGCAGGAAGCGCGTAAAGAACTGGTGATTCATAATCCACCCGATTTGCGTTCAGGTTCAACACGTCTTGCGAGTCATATACCGCCATCCAGTGTGTATGCGTTTACCTATTATATATGGCAACAACTCAATCGCTGGGAAGTTGATGGAAAGAAAGATTACAAACGCAAAATATCAGAGTTAAGGCCGTTCTTTACACCGTTGTGCCGTGAATATTTAAACAACGATTACCGTACCAAAAATGCACGATTAGAATTATCAAATCGGGTGCGATCCGTAAATGAGTTACCGCTTCGAGGGTATAAATATAACAACGTCGATATTATCAGTTCAGATGAATGGCGTGTGGATTTGTACCTTATGTTGAATGAAACCCTTAATGGTCAAGAAGTGAAAACCGTGCCCATTAATTATCCTTTAATTGTCAAGAAACGAGATATAGACCCCGAGTTAAACCCGTGGGGACTGCAAATTGATTGTTTTGATGGCAAACCTTTACGCATCAATATTAATAGCAAATCGGAGTAAATTAATGAAAAATTTCATTACGCGAGGCAGCTCGTGGGGGCAAGTTGCGTGTGTTTTATTGTGTTTGGTATTGCCTCTGTCTGCACACGCGGTACTGATCAAGCAGTGGGAACGAAAAGCGATAAAAATTTCACTCCCTGTTGGAAAGGAACGCACCATTACCTTGAATCGCAATGTTCGCTTAGGATTACCTAAGAGCATTGCGAACGCGCAAGTGTTACGTGTACAGAGCGTGGGAGGCGTATTGTATCTCAAAGCGTCTAAAGCATTTTCCGTAGAACGTGTGCAAGCGCAAGACCTAGAAACAGGGGAACTATTTTTATTTGATTTCTCAGCCAGTGCTAAAGGGGGAACAGAGCCTATTCAGATAGTCTACCCCAATGCAGGGCGAACTAATGGACAGTTATTGGACAGTATTAATACAATTAATAAAAGTGGGGGGCGAAAGTCAAGCTCGCCAGCCGTAGTAAAACGTGCGAACGAGGAAGTAGACCAGCCCACTGAGACTGTTTCAGGCTTTTCGGTTGCCGTTGAGCTAACCCGATATGCGGCTCAAAGTATTTATGCACCAAAACGCACACTGGAGCAAACCAAAGGCATTCACCGAGTACCGATGCGAGGCAGCCGATCATTGAAGCGACTCGTACCGTCATTGCCATTTAGTGCTAAACCAATGGGGGCGTGGAAAAAAGGCGATTTAACAGTCACTGCCGTGCGTTTGGTGAATCAAGACAAACAAAGAGACTTTCAATTAGATCCCCGTTGGTTACAAGGTGATTTTTACTCAGCCACGTTTCTGCACAATAGTATAGGTCGACACGGCAGTGTTGAAGACTCAACCACGGTATTTATTGTGACTCAAGGGACAACGCTGGCCAATGCGTTGTTGAAATAGGAGCGGCACATGAAAGCAAAAACTAACCTAGTGATCGCTGGCATAGTAGTCTTTGTTCTTTTGGCTACGATAATTGTTACTTTATCTGACGGTGATGAAAAAACGTCAGGCTCGGACGCAAAAGGTCTGACATTACACTTAACTCCAGAAGAGATGAAACTCTTACAAATTGATGCAGATACTCCACAAGATACAGTGGCAACCTTGCTGGGGCGGCTCAAACAAACCGATGCGGAGTTAATTGCGACCCGTAAAGAAAACGAAAGTATGCAAGCGCAATTTGCTCAGTTGAAAGCCGATCAAGTGGCGACAGTCGAGTCAACTAAAGAGATGTTGACTGACATGCTGGCAGAAAAAGGAGATACACCGACTGGGGTACAAGACTTGAGTGATAACCCTGCGTTCCAAGCTATCACTCATCAGTTAGAAGAGCTGAAACGGTTGACGCATATCGGGAACAACAAAGAGGAAATCCCCCCAAGCATTGGTCTTGAAGGGACAGTGAATCCCGCGGATTTGGTCTGGATTGAACCGCTGGATAAACCCGTTGTAGGCCCTAATGGTGGGCCAGCTGGTGCGTTCCCACGTACTTTCGGTGAAGGGAATAACGGTTTTGGTGAGGCGGGTAGTGGATTTGATTCTGCCAGTACATCACCCACTCAATCTCCTGAACCAACCACCGTACCTGTGTATACGATACCGCCTAACTCAACGCTAACAGGGAGTGTGGCGATGATTGCATTACTCGGCCGTGTCCCGATTAATGGGACAGTAAACGATCCGTATCCCTTTAAAGTCATTATTGGTAAAGAGAACTTGATTGCCAACGGGATTGAACTGCCAGACGTTGCTCAAGCGGTGGTCAGTGGTACGGCATCAGGGGATTGGACATTGTCTTGTGTCAGAGGTCAGGTACATTCCATGACGTTCGTGTTTGAAGACGGGCGGGTGCGTACCTTACCTGAATCAAAGGGTGATCAGGTCGGTGGAAGCAGTCGTCAACCGCAAGCCAAGCAGCCGATTGGCTGGATATCAGACCCCTATGGTTTGCCGTGTGTGGCGGGTGAAAAGAAAACCAATGCCCGTGAATTCTTACTGACGAGCTTCTTGTTAGGAGCAGCACAAGCAGGTGCGAGTGCGTATGCGTTAGGTGAAACCACACAAAGCGTGACCTCATCGGGTAATGGTTCATCCGTTGCGACTGCAATCACGGGTGATCCAGGTAAATATGTAGCAGGTACGGCAATTGGTGGCGGTGTATCGGATGTCAGAAAGTGGGTACAAGAGCGGTTTGGTCAGACGTTTGATGCCGTATATGTACCGCCAGGCAATAAAGTAGCCGTTCATATCGATACACCGTTGTTCATCGATTATGAATTAAATGGACGCAAGGTTAATTATGGACGAGATAAGCACTCGTTTAATGCACTGCCATAACAGCAGATAGGAGAACACAATGAACGCATTTAATCTAATCAAAGGCATCGGTGTTGTTGTCAGTTTGGTCTTACTGGCAGGATGCAGTACATCATCAACTAAGCTGTTTACCAGTGATCGAACCATGTTAGATGTATGGGATGCCTCCAATAATCCTACATCCGCTATGCCTATTGGATCACGCCAACAGGGTAAAGGCATGGAGGGGAATAACACACGCACCCCAGGGCGAACGCTTGATACCGTGTATCAAGACCCAAGGGCTAACAATTTGAACTTGATAGCAGAACATGCGCAGTACAGTCGAAACGCGCAAAATCAGATTCATAGTCAATTTACACGGTTAGCTAATCCTGATTTGGTGATGTATGTATACCCACATTTAACGGGTTCTCAAGGGGTGGAAAGATTGCCTGTACCTGGTTATTCAACCGTTTTCCCACTCTATGCAAGAGCGCCGTATGCCTTGCCTGGCGAAACGTCAAACAGACGATAAGCGACGACTATATTAAGGAGTCAGATGAATGTTCAACAAGGTGATGAATAAATTATTTGCCAGTGATGTGGTGAAAGAGAAAGCGGCTATAGATCATGCTGAACCTACAGCAGCGTCTTTACAGACACCATTAAACACACCGCTTGTTGAAAAACAAACAGAGGAAGCGAAGGTCGTTCATCAGCGACCGCCCGTTATCGCGCGTAATAAGGCGCTGACACAGCATGAAATAAAAGCGCAATACGCGTCTGACCCCAGTTTTGCAGATCGACTTCCGTGGGTTGAGTATCTGAGAGAGTCGCAGTGTTTTTTACTGGATGACGGGGTGTCCGTAGGGGTTGCAGCCGATATTGATCCAATCGCAACCGAAGGGCAAAGTGCTGAGACATTACAAGCATTGCGTGATCAGATTGAGGATGCCTTTCAGGATACGTTGCCCGAATACGATAAAAACCCGTGGGTGTTGCAGTTGTTTGTGCGAGATGATGCTAATTACATTGAAGAGGTGGACCATTTAAAGGCGTATAACAAAGTATCGAGCGATTTTTCGTATGAGTGGCTCGGTGTCATGGAAAAACACTGGAAAGGTGTATCAAAAAAAGACGGGTTATTCTTTGATGATGTGGTGACGAAAGCCCCGTGGCGTGGGCAAAGACGAAAGGTGCGATTGGTCTTGTATCGCTGGTTAGGCAACGACACAAAGCGTGTTAAAGGTAACGTTGTGACACCCGAAGACGAGGCGAATATTGTCTATGATCGCCTTGTCGGTGCGCTCACTAATACAGGTTTGAGAGTGACACGTATGGGGGGAGCGGCATTTCATCGATGGATGATGACCCGCTTTAATCCCGCACCTGCCGTTATGCCCGATGACCCGCAAGCATTTTACGATTTATGCCGCTATGAAGAAACGGAAACCGTGCAGGAAAACGAACTTGCTGTGCCATTGGATTTTACTGAAAGTATGCTGTATAGCCGCCCAAGAGCGGATGCTGAGAAAGGTAATTGGTACTTTGATCAGCAGCCGCAGCGTTGTATTGTCGTGGAGGGATTACGTAAAAAACCCCACATCGGTCATCTAACAGGGGAGGTAAAGCGCAGTGATGGCAAAGCGGGTGTGATGATGGATATCTTGCCCGAAGGATGCGAAATGGTCTTAACGCTGGTTGCGATTGCACAAGAGCCGTTAGAAGACCACATAACCAAGTTAAGTGAAAAAGCCCACGGTCGTTCAGTGCTGGCGAGCAATGTGCGTAAAGACTGTGAAACCGCCCGTCAGTATTTAGGGCAACAGCACAAAATGTATCAATCCGCGTTGGTGTTTTATGTACAGGCCAAAGATGATGCGTCCCTTCAATCTGCCACCCGCCAGTTATCCACGGTGTTGTTGCAAGCGCAGTTGCAATTAGTCGAGCCAGACGATGAAGTCGCGCCCTTAAATACCTATTTACGTTGGTTGCCAATGGCCTTTGAACCGCAAAAAGACCGTCAAAATTGGTATACGTCTTACAATTATGTGCAGCATATTGCCAGTTTAAGCACCCTATTCGGGCGAGGACGCGGTACAGGTAATCAAGGTTTTTCATTCTTTAACCGTGGCGGTGAATCTTTTTCTTTTGACCCTTTGTCATTAGAAGATCGTGCGAAGAATGCGCACATGTTGATATTTGGGCCAACAGGGGCAGGTAAGTCCGCAACGTTAACAGCCATGTTTTCTCAAGTCATGGCGACTTATCGACCGCGCCTGTTTGTGATAGAGGTGGGTAACAGTTTTGGTTTGGCCGCAGATTATTACAAGCAACAAGGTCTGACCGTCAACAAAGTGAAACTCGCACCTAACCAGGGCGTTACATTAGCACCGTTTAGTGAAGCCGTGCGTTTAGTCTCAGACAAAAGCGCGTTGTCCGTTAAAAAGCAACGCGACCTAGATGAACAGACGCAGGGTGATTTAGAGAAAGTCTCATCGATTGATGAATTAATGCAGGATGATACGCAAGACGAGGAGCGTGATGTCTTAGGTGAGATGGAACTAACCGCGCGATTAATGATTACAGGGGGCGATCCAACGGAAGAAAAAACGTTTCGTCGTGCCGATAAATAAGCGGTGCGTAATGCCATATTTAGCGCAGGGGAGTATGCCGTTGAACATAACTGCCAGTGCTTAACAGAGCATGTGCGCGATGCGTTTAAACGTATGGCAAACGACGATACGATTCCTGACAGTCGTCAAAGTCGATTTTATGAGATGGCAGAGGCCATTGATTTGTTTTGTTCGGGGTTTGAGGGCGAGGTGTTTAATACCGAAGGGGACGTTTGGCCCGAATGTGATGTCACTGTCATTGACTTAGCGCATTTCTCAAGAGAGGGCTATGACGCGCAGTTGGCGTTAGCGGTCATCAGTGTCACGAACACAATTATTAACTTGGCTGAGAGAGAACAATACTCTGAACGCCCAATTATCCAAGCCATTGATGAAAGTCATATTGTTACCAAGAACCCGCTATTGTCACCTTTCTTTGTTAAGGTCGGAAAGATGGGCCGTAAATTAGGGTATTGGCTGTGGTTTGCCACGCAAAACTTAGAAGATTTTCCGAAAGAAGCAGCCGCTATATTGAGTATGGTGGAATGGTTTGTGTGCTTAATGATGACCCCAAAAGAGGTGAAAGAGTTAAGCCGTTTTCGCAAACTGACACCCGATCAAGAAGAGTTGATGCTCTCTACACAAAAGAAGCACCACAAGTATACCGAAGGTGTGGTGTTATCGGATCGAATTGAAGCGCTGTTTAGAGTCGTCCCTCCGAGCTTGTATTTATCGATAGCGGGTACGGAAAAGGCAGAAAAAGCTGCTCGTAAGGTCATTATGGATGCGGACCACTGTTCAGAATTAGATGCGGCCATTAAAGTGGCGTATCAGTTGGATGTGGCGCGTGGCTTAATCGATGAAGGAAAGGAGTCAGTATGATGAGCATATTACAACGACAATCCCTTTACGCGCTATTGTGTTTGTTCTCTTTGGGGTTGTCACCCTACGTACAGGCTAAAACAGATTATACAATTGAAGTGTTTACTGTAGCGGGTAAACCGATGACCCATGTGCCGAGTACCGTAGCCGTGATTGAATTAGATGCGCCTGATCGGTTGGATTTACAGCTCTCTCAAGGACTATCAAATGATGAAGCACAAGCGGCTGCACAAATGATAGAACGTATGAAACAGCCGCACTGGAAAGCCGCAATGGATAAATATAATGACCTGTATATTGGGCTAGGCCGTGCTTTTTTTCTCGGTGTGGAACGCGTCCCAGCGGTCGTGATGACGGTAAATTCTGATTCTAATGCGGCTAAACGCTATGTTGTTTATGGGCAAACCCATGTAGGCAATGCGATAGCGGAACTTCAACAGTACGTTAACCACTCAGCGAATCCATAGGGAGAAAAACGATGTTGCGGATAGGCTATTTAAACAGGTTGAGTCGTTGGGTGTCGTTGGTCGTAATGATGACACTTCCGTTTACCTCCATTCAGGCGAAGAATATTAACACGGGGACAATAGTGGCATCGAGCGCGTCGACGAGTTGTTTGGAATACCAAGTCGTGGGTATGTGTTTTTGGCTGTATTGCGGTTGGTCGGGTTGTCGAATAAAAACCTCAGTGAAGGTGAAGCACTTTATCCCTGAATTGGTGGTGTCAGCCTACCAAAACACAGGTGGAAACCCGTGGTCTGAAATGTCATCACTGTCAAAACCGAATAACCTAGCTCGCAGTGGTGGCAGTACGACTGAAAGTGATCAAAAGACCCACAGTAATTTGCGCTTTAAAAATGCGGATGCCATCGGTCATCCCTCGGCTGCCTTTTTTAGTTTGGCCGATAAACTAGGGTATTCGTGTGCGGTTCGCAGTGAAGTGGTCACGCCTTTCTTTCCGTACTACCTCAGTACACTGGATACTCCCGCTTGGCGATATGGTGTCCCTGAAATGTTTTACCCAGAGGCATTAATCCCAGGGCGCAGAGAACTTAAAAAGAATGGGGATATGTGGGGGAATTTGTTTCCGCGAAGTGGTTTTGTCAACCAGCCACATGACTACAAAGCGGCTGCATTAACGGTACAAAAAGTAGCGGATTTTGTGACCCGTAAAAACCAGCCTCATGTCTATAAATCGGCCAGTTATAGCGGGGGTGGTAAAGGGTACTGGCCTCCTGGTCCTGTTAACGAAGGTAAAACAGATCATAAATGGCAGATGTTAGCACCTGAGACAACGAAATCGTGCCGTATCTGGCCTGACAAATCAACCGCATTTGGGGCGACTGATCCGTATTAGTCGAGAATCGATGAGAAAGGCGCGTATGCGTGGGCACTGTGGCGTCCTTACATGTGCTGTAAGCGACGTGGCCAGAAGTTTTTGTACTCAATCAAAAAAACACTCAGTGAGCAGCACAGAGGCAGAGGGCGCATGGATTTAAACATTGAAAGCGTGTTATGTGATAGCGACAAATTAAACAGCATAAGCAGGGGTACATTTATATGAAGAATACAACACACAGTCTATGGCTTAAAACGTCAATTAAACCGTTATTGCTTGCGCTGTTACTGAGTAATGCAACAACGACCGCGATAGCAAGTGAAGACCTTTACTATGAAATAGGCGGGGCCGTGCCTTTTTCTGCGTCTGCTGGACGAGGATATGACCCGCGTGCAACAGGCATTGGTGTGCGATGGGATATCAATGCGTCTTGTGGCAACTTTGATATCAGCGCGACCGTTAAAAACCAATTGAATGGTGCAACCAAAGGTTTTAAGGACATGATGGGCAATGTCATACAAAACGCGACGAGTGCGGTCGCCTCGTTACCCGCCATGATTATCCAGCGAGCAAATCCCGCGTTATACGATTTGCTTTCTAATGGTGTACTGCAAGCGCGTGTTGACTTTGATAAGTCTAAATTAAGCTGCCAGGCGATGACTGAAAAAATGGCTGATGCAGCATTGGGTAATAAGTGGAAAGAAAAAGCCGAAGGCGAGAAGTGGGAAAAAGAAGCCTCTTTTAACTCGGATGCAGTGGCAGTAGAAGAATCGGTCGAAAAAACGTCAGGCAATGAAGGGGTGACATGGACAGGCGGTGCTAAACGCGGTGGATTAGGCCAGCCACCGATAAAGGTCATCAATGATGTGGCCAAAGCAGGGTTTAACATTCTGCACAAAGAAGAGAATGTAAATGGTAACACCGAGATCAAAGGCGGTGGTAAAGGCTGGGGCAGCGTATCGTCCGTCAGTGGGCCTTGGACGGGGAATACAGATCAAACAGGTGAAACAGGGATTACGGGCACTACTGGGACAGTGATACCAGGTACGTCCACATTATCAAAGTGCTATGGCGGTATGTGTACCTTATGGAAGAACAGCGATCAAGCGGCTTCGTGGGTATCAAAAGTGGTGGGAGAACAACAAATACAAACCTGTGATGGCTGTAACAAGGTGGTTAGTACATCAGGAACAGGCTTGGTGAGAGATTTAGAGGAAGAGCAAAAAGCGGTTTATACCGCATTGGCAGGGTTGGTTAATTCTACTAGAAAAGTTAATGCGGACGATTTAGCCAGTGTTTCAGCAGGTGACAGTGTTGCATTGTCGGAGAATGTTATACGCGCATTGCGAAGAGACGTACAAGCTCCTCTTTTAGTGATGCGCTTATCGAGTGAGGTAGCGTTTGCACGAACCATGACAAAAGCAATGTGGGCTAACCATATACTCATGGCAGGGGCGAGCGATTCAGGTGTTATTGATAACGAACAAGGAGGCACTGTACTCGATGGTAGAATAGCGCAGTTGAACCGAGAAATGGATATGCTGCGCAACGACATGGAAATTAGAAAGTCGCTATCATCATCAGCTAGTTTAGTGCTGTCTCGATCTGATTCTCGTTCAGCAACCTCATCAACACATGGCGATTTTCAACCAGATTCTGAGTTGGACTCTAAAGCCGAACCAAAAGAATAAGCAAGGAGCCTACTATGGATAATACGAGTAAAAATGAAGAGCAAAAAAACCAAAAAAAACCTGCTTGGTATCACTGGAGGCGATGGAAGAAGGCAGCGTTGTATTCATTTTTTTTGATCGCCACTCTATCTATTTATCTATATGGGATATACATAGCGGGGAGGATTTGGGGTGATGAGCTACCTGTTATGTTAGCGGGTTTAAAACCCTGGTTATATGTTTGGCGCTTTTCGATGTATGCCATTGTCGGTTATTTTTGGTTTGGCACATGGCGTAAACAGATATTAAATAAGCTGCTTGCTAAAACGCGGAATAATTATCAAAAAACCGAATTGCTAAAAAGCTTTCGTAAGCTTGAATGGGCATCACTGGGAATTATAGTGGCAATTGAAGCGATTAATCTTAAAAATCTAATCAGTGTATGGGAGCTTCTATAGTGATATCAGTTAATTTAGTGACGTTTGATTATTTTGAGCAGCTAATGCTAATGCTTGGTTGGCTCATTAATAATAAACTGTGGGTGTTGTTGTACGATTTAAATTTAGCTGTACTTCCTTTCGTGTTGGTCATGATAAATGAATTTTTGGAAGCCATCAAAGAAGGTGATGAGGTCGGAAATAAAGGAGCGTTAGCGCTTAACAGAATATTATCGTCCTTTCTGGTTATGGCGTTAGTGTATTTTATGGCCGCTGTACCTATGTATACCGTATCAATGAGTCCTGCTAAGGTTAATATTGAACGTTCAAAAGCGTGTAAAGTTAAGATAATGGGCAGTGGGGAGTTCAAAGAATCAACTACCATCAATACGTTAGGTGCTGAAACAGCAGAAATACCTCTACTTTGGGCGTTTGTTCATGTGGTTAATCATGGCATCACAAATGCTGCGGTCGCTTCTATCCCTTGCTCTATCAATTATAAGGCAGTGAAATTGGAAGTTGATTTACAAGGAATAAGAGATCCTTTGCTGAAACGTAATTTAGGGGAGTTCATGCGGGCTTGTTATGGTCATGCAAAGCACAAGCTTTATGATGAAAATGAAAGCATAAGCGCTAAGCTAGCAATGAATACGGATTGGTTGGGTTCGAGCTACTTTTTAAAAACGCCTGGATATTACGATACATTTAGATCGAGAAGACCGATGCCTGGTTTTCCTTACGATGAATCAAGAGATAAAGTATCTTCGAATACTGGTGTTGGTAAAAACGGTTATCCATATTGCACCGAATGGTGGAGTGCCCCCGTTGTTGGTTTAAGAGCTAAAATACATCAGCAGGTTCAGCCAGAATTTTGGGATAAATTTAAATCGGTTTTTTCAAGAAGTGACGCTGAAGATTTTATGATCAGGCGTATTATTAGCATTGAAAGGTTAGAGGCTAATGGTGATATACCAGCGGTGGTTGCTGGCCTCAGAGATCTAGACGGGGGGTTAGGCCAAGCTGTGAAGCAAATCGCTTATCAAGTAGGAGCTGTCTATGGTGGGTTAGAAGAAGCGTACCCGTTACAAGCAGGATTGGATATGGTAAAAGTAGCACTTCCAATGGTTCAATACATTATAATGATGGTAATGATTATTAGTTTACCTGTAATTATTGTAATATCTGGTTACAGTGTTACAACGGTAATAACGGCAGCTTTTTCAATATTTGCTTTGCAATTTATGAGTTTTTGGTGGGAATTGTCTCGTTTTTTAAACAGCAGATTAGTTGATATGTTATATGACTCTGATGCAGCCAAACTTGACTGGATGGTCGCTAGCAATATAACTGACCAATTAGTTTTACAGTTTGTTGAGGGGTCTTTGTTTTTTGTGATTCCTGTTGTTTGGGTCGCTATCATGACGTGGACAGGTCATAAAATTGGTACAGGAATAGGAAGTTCGATAAAAGATGCTGCATCATCATCACAAAGTGCTGGCAAAAGTGGTGGTAGAGGATCTCAAAGTTCAGTCACAGATAAAGCAAAATCAGAATATGACAATATGAAAAATGAATAATAGGATTAATTTAAAAAGTAAAGTTGAATGATTGAACTTTACTTTTTTATTCATCATCATCAATTCTGTATCCAGCTTGATAGTACCCTGCGCCTTCTGGACCATTCTGGCAGCCCTCTAACTCTTTTTCGTCACAAGGTCTTGATCTGTTTTTTTGAGTCGAGGAAAAAACAAAATAAAATGTGAGCAAGATTAATGAAAATAGAAATGTCAGTAATCTAATAGCAAATCTGAAATAAGCGATTTTATTTTTAATTATGTGAAAAATAAAATTATGTATTGATTCTTCTAGCTTTAATATCAATTTTGTCGGCTTTGTATGTTCAGTATCCCAAGAATCGTTTTTCATTTTATTATTTCCTATAAAAATTTCCTTACCTGCAACTGACAATAATCTCCAGCTTTTGATATTGGAGCGTATCTCTTTTGATAGGCTTTTTCACCAATTCGTCGGATAACTGCCTGTGTCTCTGGTGACCAAAGATGAACTTCTTCAAAGTCGAGGTGTTCTTTAGCTGTCCATCCGATATTATTGAGTTCCTTCATCATACAAGACTTGAATTCAATATTATATTTTGCATTCAAGTTTTTACTTTTATCTATAATTAACATTGTACTTGCTTCAGCAGGATTCTCAATACTATCAATTAGCGCTTGTCTCTGCTCTTCTTTAGTCATTTTTGTATCGATAACAGGTTTTGCAATACTATCGCTAGTAGGGCTGTCGCAGCCTTGTAGTATAAAGGCAAATAGTGAAGCTAATACGATTTTGTTTAGTTTTCTGGCTTGTGGCATTGTATATATCCCCTCTTCTCTCGCCTTAGTATTTCTTTATCGAAATATGTCTGAGCATTAGCTTTGCTTGTAAATGCTGAAACTTTAATTCGTCCCCGTGGGGAGTTTATGCGTCCGTTTACCGTAACAACAGTCCAATCAAATAGGTCGTGAACAAGATGTAGTTCGTAAAACCTTGTTCCTTTGTGAAATCGGATATCGCACAAAATCGACCACCTTGGTTTTTGCTAATTATTAACTGTACTCTTTACTATGTTAGAGCTATCTGTAGGTATATTGCTCATTGACAGGTAATCATCACCTCTGGCTTCTGAAAGATTCTCTTCTTCCCAGTGGTATTTGTTACCATCAAATGGCCCTCCTATTTGATTGAACAGAAGAGCAAAAGAATCAATGATTCGGCCTAAATACAAATCAATATTTTCAATGTGGGTTGTGTGTTCAACATACTTAGTTAAACTTTTTGATATAGGATACCCTTTCTGCATCATCGCTTCTCTATGCTCTTGTTGTGCTTTCCATGCAGGGTAAGAACCTTTGTATCGATAGATAGATTCAGCAAATATTTTGTATTGATCTCGCTCTAATTCAGATCTTTGCAGTTGTTTTTCAACATAAGTTAGATCGCACTTGGTATACCCGCCTAGTTTGTAAATCAGCCAACTCTTCATGTTTTTCATAGATTTCATAGTATAGCCTTTCGTTTCTGGTGTTTTTCGTAAGAATTGATTATGTTACTTGGAAAAATCAATAATTGGTTTGTTCAGTAAGGCTTAGCGCTTTGTATAACGAGGACTTCCCTACTTTAATGGCCGCTGCTGTTTCTCTAACCGTAAGACCTTTATCCATTAATGATTTGGCTTTCATCAACTTTTCCTCAGTTATAACGGGTTTCCTACCGCCCTTCCGTCCTCTAACTTTTGCATTATGTAACCCACTAATAGTTCTTTCCCGAATAAGCTCTCTTTCAAAGTCAGCTAGTATTGCGAAAAAATTAAAAAGTAACTTTCCATTGTTTGTTGTTGTATCGATAGAGCCATTCGTCAAAGATTTAAACGCAACACCATTTTCTCGCAATTCTTCAACAGTTGATACCAGATGAGACAAAGAGCGGCCAAGGCGATCTATACTCCAGACCACTAGCGTATCTTCTTCTCTTAAGTAGTTAATAGATTCCCACATTAACCGACACACTTGGCAATAGACTTGAGAGCCAGCTGGCCGTAGGCTAAAAGCTCTCA
>JAYRBV010012193.1:0-13623 GCA_036023255.1 Mitrocomella polydiademata
TCAAAAAAGTTTCTTATTTCAGAAATAGTCATAACAATATAGTAGTAAAAGTTTCTTAATTTTTGAAGATTCTACATGTAGGTTTCTTATAAAAAAAATAACGTATAATAAGGGTCCTAAGTTCAACCCCACCGCATAGGTGGTGAAAATTGTTAATCACTGCTCTCCCTTACAGGTGTTTCGCGAGGATGGTTGGTATGACCCCTGTTGATAAAAGTTATCTTAAATTGAAGTGGCTTTCTTGGGTAAGTATTTTCAAATAAAAATGGTAAAAACAAAGGCTCAATTTAACAACCAAATTGTTTGTTGACCAAGTCCCGTTCGAAAAATGCACTAATAATTCAATATTGGGTAACTGCTGAAAACTCCTCACCTTCAATAGCAGGCTCTGTACCCCTGGGAAACTATTCCAATTCAATTTGCTGAAAACTCTTTCAACACGGTCGATTCCAGAAGAGCTCTTCAGATCTAGTGTATCTAGCACCTAAACAAGATATTTCAAAGTTGATACATTAGAAGTGTGGATTGAAGTAAAAATTCACGATGATTTTACCAGCAGAAAATTATGGTGCTTTTCAAGAGAGGTTGCAGTGTTCTTAAAAAGGTACACGTTGCCGTGTAAAAGGATTGCTTGACCATATGTATGACATAAAGTAAACAAACAGTAAAAATCTTGTTGATGCTTAAAAAAATATGTCACCTTTTCTAGTAGTTTGATGGCGAGTAAGAACTCGTGTTCGTAATCCGATTCCAACAGAGAAACGCCGATCCAAAACAATCGGGCTAACATATCGTACGGACTTTCCGGTAGTTGAAATTCCGAGAACTCTTTACTCGAGCTGGATGACGAGGCAAGCGGTGGCGTAACGGTGGAAGCATGCGACTGCAAAGTCATTTCACTGTCATAGCTAAAACAAAGAAAAGCAAATTAGACGAAATTAATTGCTCATAATTGCTTTGTAAACCGGAAGGTATCCATGGAGAAATGTACGGGCAGCTAGATTACACTAGCAGTGTAGTGGTTCTAGACCTAGTTAACTAGTTACTAAAACATGTGGAGAAGTGTCACGTCACGTCTTATTGAGAAATGGCAATAGATAATGACATTTCACTCTTCTCCACATGTTTTAAACTACTTCTAGATCCGCCACTGACTAGTCTTCAATACGACTCTCTACTTACTAGTTCTCTTCAGTTACAGTAAAAAAAGATGTGAAATGTGAAAAAGTTGAAGTTATGAACCCATTTGTGAGAACATGAAAAACACGCACGCCATATTCACACGAAAACAAAAGAAACATAATGGGAACAGAAGAGGTTGAAAAAGGAAAAAGAAAACAAAGACAAATTGAACACGGGAATTGGGCAAACACGTTTTCCATTCTTATTGGAAGAAGGTATAAAAAATTCCATTTAATTTGAAAATTAACATGAAAAAGGAAGTTGAAAGGACTATTAGCCGGCCGAAATAGAAATCAACTAGTGTTTTTTTTGTAGAGAGATATACTGGAATGACGTCATTTAAACAACAATAAGTGTTACAAAACCTTTGTACGTACTTTATGGAAGCCCCCTAAGACAATTAAGAGGAAAGTAATACAGGGTTATGTATGGTACACTATTGCCAAAATGTAAGGAGAAATAGATGACGGTATCAAGATGTTGGAAAAATAAATAGTCCGAATGACCTAAAAATCGGAAGGTAGAAAGTTGACGGTACCGAGATTTCAAACTATGAACCAAACATTTCGCCAAAACACGAACCAACAACTGGAGATGTTCTCTCGTCAAACAAGAGAAGAGCTGGTTCTTTTTATTTAGATACTAAATACTAAGTTGGATGTTCCCTCTGCGTACTTTGTCATGGAAGAAAAAAGCCTAGCTATTTCGCTTCAACTGTGTCCATCAGATAATAGAAAGCTAAAGGGTTCATTGGAAGAAAATTACTGTTAGAAAAAAATAAAATAAAAAAAAAACACAGTAAAAACAGTAAAACATTTCTAACTAGAGTCATCGGAAAAAAATGTGATGAAAAAAGGGGTCCGGTTTTGTGTGTTGGAAATAAAGCAAATGTAAATACTACACGCCGGAAGAAAATTATAAACATCCACTATACCTCGTTGTGAAAAAAAAGTCAATTAAATCAATCACATTTGCAGAAAGCTTGTGAAAGATTTGACTGTCCAATGAAAAATATAGATGAAATGAAAATCTTGTTCGATGAATCATCAGCATTTCACATCAAAAAATACAGACAGCTTATTATTGGGGATTTTCTCATAAAAACAAAACTAATTTCTCGCGTGACTACAAAAAGACTCTGTTCTTTAAAAAAGGTAATCATTTTTCCAAGAGAAATGATGATAATAATAATCTGTTACAACTTTATAATAGCAAAAAAATGCGATTAACGGACAAGGAAGGCGAAAGATCTGGAAATAAAAATAATTCCGAAGAAATCTTGTACAGCGTAGTATAAAATGCCTTTTGAATTCGTATACAAAATAAATCGGAGAACACTGAAAACAATTTACTGAGTTTTAATGACTCTTCTTTTGTAACACCATAATTAGAACAGTATTTTTTGTGAGCCAGACTGTATCGTTTTATGAAAGTGAAATAAATAATTTATTATCCATGGCATTCCAGAGCCATGATATCATTATAACAGCATTGACAAGAATAGTTCATACATTCTACTAAGAAGGGTTTCCTTTAGATTTGATAAGTCGCTCTACGGGAATATCGGGAAATATTGGGAATCGGGGAAAACGGGCTCTCCTGTTCTCCGTAAAGTTCGACAAATTGTTTAAGAAGGAGAGACTATTTCTAACCGAGGTTTCCATAGGAGTATGGTTGAAAAACATCGAGGTTTCCATAGGAGTATGGTTGAAAAATTTGGGTTCAAAAGGGTAACCTATAGAGGCTGAAGGGTGTCTTGGATCCAATAGGGAATAAAATAGGGATTAAAAGAGAAAATATACTTCCTCAACAGGGTGGTAATGGAAAATGTTCTTGGAAAACCCATCGAGTTAAAAGAATAAAGCTCCTTACCGTCTATCTTTACGTTTGCCGTCAAACCCCTGCGTCCTTATGCGTGTGCTATGACTGAAATCCACATCGTAGCTATGGGAACGTATATGCTGGTTATTGTTGCCACTGGTTACAACGGTGGGCGCTTTCCCGATAACATCAAGAGCGTCCAGCCTCTCCGCAGCGACTTCCTGAATGGAAGTGGCGACATTCAAATCCTGTAGACTGCTCGTCCGCTTCATGAGACTGTCGTCAACCACGATCTGTTCCAAGACAGATTTAGGACGATCGTTGAAAGCGTAATCAACTTCTGCCAGGAAAGTCATTAAAATCTCCATGAAATAACCCTGGAATAAAAATCCAAACAACTTGATAATAAAGCGAAACTAATATGACGCGCAGTTTCTAATATATTGCTGCTAACTTAATCATCTGATAAGTTTACAGAAGAAAAAATATTGATATTCATAGTGCAAAAATTACATACACGCAAGAATAAAAAAACTCAAAGTCAACACATCCCGATTCTAACATGTAAAATATGTGATTAAACGATAGGAAATTTTCAGAAGTACGGTTTAAAGAAATACTCGGAAATTTGTCAAGAACCAAGAAAGCAAGTTCACGAATACAGCATGTGGCTCATCGAATGGGTAGATAAGATTAGTATACAGCAATCAGCCCCTTACGCCTGCTATTTTGTATTTTAACGCGGTCCCAAGAGTAAAGAAAACTACTGGGAACTAGTTCTATGTTCGTTTCGGATGAAAACAAATGCCTATAGACTTCGTGCAGTATGAAATATTGTGTTTGGCATGCAGTTATAACAACAATTGTAAGTCTTAAACGCTGAACAGTGAACGTACGGGATGTGTTGTATTTACGGACAAATTGATAACCTTACCTGAACGTCGTCACTGTTATCGGCCACAGATTCCACAAGTCGCTGTAGAATGTCCGACAACATCGGCCACGACAACGGGATCTTCAACGACCGAAAGATCTGGAACGAGCGGCCGGCGTAATGGCGAGACGAACAGGACGTCGCCCAGTGCAACGACTCGCGTGCCCAACGACCGGGGAGCAAGGCGTTGGGGAGGGCGTCGTCAAAGAGTTGCACGATGATTTGTAAGAACGATTCCAACTGGTCTGCGCTTTTGATTGTGCCGTTACGCGGTGTGATGTCCTCAAAGGCCCAAAGGGGTTTGCAATCGCTAGTATAACGAGAAAGAAGAATTCAATACCCTATCGGACAAGATTTTTGTCACCTAAAGAGAGATTTTTTTTCATTTTTCAAGTTTGTGCCAAACTCGGGCAAAATTTTCATAGGCCAAAACTATTCGTCATCTAAGAAATGTAGCCACTTTTGTCGTGACCTGATTTTGTCCGGTAAAATAATAGCCAATCATTTGCGTAGAAAGTGACCAAATGTTCCTGCCCCCAAAATGTTACCCAATTAATTAACTACCAATTATCATTTTAATCTACATAAAGTTAAACGTACCTCTTTGCCAAGTATTCGATCACTTCTCTTGCTCTCTCGTCTATGCTCAAGCCTCGTTCTTCCAATTCTGGACCATCAGTTTTTAAGACGAGGTTGTCTCGACTGTGGAAGAAGAAAAACCAATTTAAATATTGCGACATTTACGAAGAAAATTATGTAACAATAGCAAGAATAGAACAATTAATCCATTTCCAGGTCTGCGCTGGATCGTTAAGTTAACCTTTTTTATACTGTGTATATAAGAGATAAGTATTTCAGTATTCAGGGGTTAAGAAAATTTGAGAACCTCCAGATTTAATTGGTTAATTTATTCAAATTGAATGAGTGTAAACTCAGTAGAAAACATTAGGCGCTTTGAAGGCTGACAATTGAAGGTGTGGGGAAGGGAAGGGTGAGGATCAGTTTGTACCAACGAAGATTTAGCTGTTACTTACTCTTCGTCTTTATGTGAAACTTCTTCTTCCTGTGTTGTTGTTGTCCCTTCCCCGTTGCTACCAATGTTGGAGTTCTTCAGACTTGCACTACGATTGAGTGCCGTACTGGACACTGTTTGAAAGTCCATCAACGCTTTGGCAATGGTGGAGCGATCGCCGTCGCACACGAGCACCACCAATAAGTTGATGATCAGTCGTTTGCAATTCTCGTGCACCAATGGCTTAGCATGATCAAGACCTTCAATAAGAAATTATACAAAAGTAAATGTCTGACATGATCTTTCCCAGCCGGCAAAATCATTAAATAACCTCTACGCAGGTGTGTGTGTTTTCTATTGAAATTGCGTTCATTATGTCTTGCGTTTCAATAATCTAGTTGAAAGGCTACGGCAACATGCTTGCTATGATAGCATGGTTTAACGGATGGTTCCAATGGGTATACCTTTTCAGATAAAACGATGCTGGACAAACTAAACATTTCGTTACTTAAAAAAAAAAAATCTGTCCAAACATTGTGCAAAACTTGAACAAAATGTTGGTCACCTTCAAACAATTTTGTCACTTTTGTTCGACATTGTTGTGGCCAATAATAAATAATACCACGATGAATCTGAACAGAGTATGAAGAACTCACCTAAGAAACCCACATGCATCAATAGTGGAAGGTGTAGAATCCATGAAATATCGCGTTGATCCGAAACAATCTCCGCCAACAGCATCAACGCAAAGTTGCACCTGGGTAAAAAAAAAAGAAAAGCCTTTTAAAAAAGGGTCAGTGATTATGAAAACTTTTGAAACCAATTTTGAAAAACCGCAAACCGAAAGTTCCGTTTTGTTGTCATAGATTTAATTTGAGATTGGTCTCGCAGATTTATAGGTAACCCTAACGCTGGATACGTGCTCCTATAATCTCAACGGTACTTTATACTTCTAATACGCATTGCTGAAATTCTTTACACCCACGAGACTAAACTACCCGAACACCAGATTAATAATAAGAATCTACATACAAACGGTATTATGCGGGAAGTCTTAAATTGCAGTAGAGTCTAAACTTCTTCAAGTCCGGTAAACAAACCAAAAGTATTCAAACGTACCGATACAATTGAGCCGGTGAGGACGTCAGTGGGAAAGCCTGTGTGATGGGAGCAAAGTATTGTAGTTCATACGGCATTGGTAAAGCCAAACCGACACCTTGCATCCTGTGGGCCTTCAACACCCAATTCAACATCCACAATTCAGCGGATCCCGTCTCAGTCTTCTTTTGTTCGATCTGTGAAGCCATTTGGCTGGCTTTAACCGATTCCAAAACTATATGGTGTAATAATAGTATATCATTTTAAACAGGGCTTAAGAGTTCTTGGTAGGTGAGCTAAAGTTATAACACTGGCTTCTTCGTTCAAACAATTTCAAGTAACTAAACACAAGGGGCGGTCAATCGTAAAATCACCGCCTTGTTTTGCTACTATACCGCCCGGAATTTCAAATATTGTGATTAACGTGATTGTTGAAAGGTATAAGTAACATTGGTTAAAAAACTTTGGTTGATTTCTAATTCTTATTTCGAGCACCGTAGGCTTTCATTGCAACAACATGATAGTAAATGCAAACCTGAATCCTGGAGCTTTCTTGCTGAATTGAAAGAAGCTCGGTCGGCACTCAGCCGATGGTTGAACGACGGTCCGGGAGATTCACTGCGCAAGTCGGTGGCGTCGCTCTCTGTCGACGTTTGTTTCTTAGGCGAAGCGCTGCTGAAATCTTCGTTCTTCCGTGCTGTTGAGACTGTAGAAGGGGGAGTGACACATTTATTCATTGGTTTGATGTACGGCGGACAATCCAAGCGGTCCCAGAAATTGGTCACGATGTCAGTTACCTGCATGACGGAGAAGAGAAGGATATTTTTCCAAAAAATGTTTCCAGTTAAGCAGATACTGTTTACTAAAAGCCCTCGGGTAGGATACCCAGATTTACGCAATTTTGCGGTTGAAATGATAGAAATGAGTGAGCAAGCTACAACAAACCAAGGTAAAATGATAGAAATGAGTGAGGAAGTTACAACAAAACAAGGTAAAAGAAAGAAGAAACATCTCACCCTCATCTCCTCTGTCAACACGTGTATTGTCTTCTCTGTTTTAGCGCGAGCGATATAAATTGCCACTTTCTTTGCCTGCGTACAGTAAAACGAATAATATTACCAATATTCACATTACAATGATGTTGTCTGAATCAAATTTTAATCAAGACAGATGAAAAGGGTAACTGGCAGTTTATTTACTGACTGGTTTAATCCAGCGTATTCATGAATTGAAAAAGAAACGAGCAAATTTGGGCAACGTAGAGATCTGCGCTCGCCCAGCCGGCAAAATCACTAAGTATCACAACCTCTACACCGGAGTGTGTTTTCTATTGAAATTGCGTTCATTTCGTCTGTGATTTTAATAGAAAACACTCTCTTACAGGGTGGGGTTTTAACGAAATTGCCTACTGGGTCACATTACAGATCTAACTGTACGGTTTCACATTACCATTGGACAACTTGACAACGGTTGGTGCAGGGAAAAAGTACACATGACGGGGGAGAGTATTGTCTTACGTGCATCAATACAGGAGTACCACATAACCCAGCCATGACAACCAAGTAATCCAGGAGACGCGACACATTTTGTTCCCAACGAGCACACAAAGCGGCCCAACATTCTTCAATCTCTTTACTGTAAAACTCTTCGTACTAAAAAAGGGAAAAGTGATTGTCAAAAGTACAGTACAGTGTGTAGCAGAAAAAGTGTCTTTGTTTATAACAGAAGTAAACATCAAGTGTGTTCATTTTAAAGCGTGATATTTATAAATACTCTCGTCAAATGGAAGACAATAGCACAGATGGGAATAAGGTTGGCATCATATACAAATGCAACCGTTTATTCCTGGCAGGGTCTCTTCTTTTCTCTTTTACCTATTATCTGGAATTCCATAGGTGTTGTTTTTACAAGCTTTTGTAAATACCCTGTTTATAGTATATAGGAGGTCTCTATTCACTCCTTAGATCAATCGAGCAAAATAGCAAGTAAGTACGTAAGTAACGTCCTTAGGGTTTTCAACCTACAGTTTGGTCCCCCCCCCTTCAACTGTAACTTATTTACAATGGTTAAAATGAGTTGGAGAGCTAAAGCTGCTGATAAAATGTCAAAAGTTAATAAATAAAAAAAATGTAGACATACATACACGTACAAACATGGATATATAATACATAATATATATACCTTGACTGTCAAATAAAATAGATTGTTCAAAACCATCTGAGTGGCGTTGATTGATCCCCATCCCTCGCCTTGTAAAGAGACCGGTTTCAATTGTCGACTGTTACCCGGTATGGGACAATCTTCGTCCCGGTCTTCATCCGCTTTCTCTACATGTTCATCGGAGATGTCAACCAGTTCGACATTCTTCAACCAAGGGACGAGGTACTGCAACAGACAACGCTGTCCAACCATGGTGGCAGTTTCGAAACGTAATGTCATCTCTGTACAGTAATAGAAAAAGTTTTTCAGTACCAGAAAAACTTCCAATGATTTTATACAACGGAAGGAATCTGGGAAAACTTTTTTTTTCTTTTTGCAGGAATTACATTTTTCAAATTAGATTGAAATCCTGATAATTCACCCACGTAATTCACGATTTTGTAAACTCAAGCCAATGTAAATGAAACACCTCGAACTTTCTTTTGCATAGTAACTACTGGAGAATACTAACCTGAAAGTACTGGCAGTGTCAATTCAGGGTGAGTGTAGGCCAATTGCATTGAAAAGGCCTGGTTTCCGTATGTGTATGCAGCAACAGCTGTACGAAAGGGAACCATGTAGCCAAAAAACCTCCTGCAAATAGAAAATAACATTGGACTTACAATCTACAAAACTTAAAGTAGAATTAAAGTGAAATCCCTCTTATCAGATTAAAAACAAAAAACTGCCGGTAGAGAAGTTTTTTCTGTAGTCATGTGTCTAAGGCCTTAGGATCAACCAATGGGTCCCACGGTCAATACTGGGCTTCCAGTGGTCAAAATTCTCAATTACTATTTCTAATTCTACAAGGTTTCATGTAGGTGTTTCACAAGGAAGACCATCGTTGGTAACGGTTCCATAGAACTGAAGATGCTATCCTTGGTAAATATGTTCAAAAAAAATAAAAAATACCTACCTGTCTAGTATACAGATGAGTTGCGAGGCTTTTTCACGTATCTCTTGACTTGGGTCACCCGTTTTGAACAATACAACACATATCAGAGGGATGAGCTGACACGAGTATGGGCTAGAAACAGAAACAAACAAAAGAATCAACTCTCCATACAATACTTCAAGTGAAATATCGTAGACAGTTACAAAAATTTCAAGTTCTCTCTAAAAGTTGATGGATGGATTAGTTTTCAAAGTTTCTGCCTTTCCTTTTCTGCTACGTAAATATAATGTAAATATAATCTTTTGACCGATTCACTGAAACTGTAATTTTAAACCACAACCATAAGCTGGACATTACATGAGAACCGAATTTACTTACTGTTTGCTGAAAACATTTGCCAAGGCCAAAAAACATCCGTTAGAAATACCCCGTTGTCCCGTGTAACATCTATCAACGACAAAGTTCAGTAAGGCGGGAATACTCTCGTTGTTTTCCAGGAGTAATTCAACAGTCTCCTGTCCCAGTTTGTTCACCTTCATATTCTTAGACACGAGCATGGTGTCGAGTAATTTGTACAAGTAACCATTGGAAACGGTCAACGCCTTCTGGTCGAACACCTGCCCGCAACACAGCAGGGCGCACATCGCCTCCAGGGCGGAGAACTCCAACTCGATACTACTGTGGCCACCTGTGGTGCTAGTGCCCAGACTGTTCACGTTGAAATGGCCACACCAGCTGGCCAGCAGCAGGAACAAATGATGTCTACCTTGGTTGCGTAACAACGAGCTTTGCATGTGATTGGGGATGCTTTTGACCATCTTGTGTAGAAACCTTGAGAAGTAAAGTCTCAACTGCATTAGACCAGCGTCAGATTTGTCATTCTCAGATTCCAGAATGACTCGCATACCTTCTATGTATTCAGCAAGGCAGGTTAAAATATTCGTATTGTCAGCTTGCGAGAGGCTATACCGAAAACAGCCCTGTTCGGCATTTGCGGCGAAGATTCTTGCCAGTTGAAGACGCAGCAGATCTCGTTTCTTCTTCTTCCTGACACCCTCAGCCTTTCTGTCCAGAACGTCACGTATCAGCGGTTGCAGCTCTTCAACAAGTTGTGGATGTGCCAGTGGGTTTGTTTTGCCGAGGCCAGTTACTGCCGCCTCTCGGATCTCGTAACTTTCGCTCTTGACCAGCATAATTGCTGTCCTAAACACATCCGAAAGTCTCGGGAAATCCGGAGGGAGTTTACTACTGAGTTCGATTTTGTTTTCCGAATCACTGGTGACCGGGCCAATGGTGCTAGTCTGTGAGACATTCAAAACGTTTTTGGGAGGCGTGCAGCACAAGAATACTAAGTAGTTTCTCCATAACGATACGTCAGACAGATTGGCTTGGGTCCGAGGAGCCTTGAAGGATATTAGCGACGTCCTACTTTTGATGGAGTCGAAATCTGCATTGGGATCGATCTGCGAGTAGATCGTAAACAGCCGGTTATTCATGTGCGGCCACGTGAAATGAAACATCTCCGTCCAGTGTTTGGAGCGGGAAAATATCTCATCCAGAAAGCCTGACAAACAGTGCGACCAAAGCTCGCGGCTGATGCAATTGGAAACGTTATCTTTCTGCTTCTCTGCTAGGAGAGCGGACTTCTCTGCCAGCAAGGACAAATCCATATGCGGGGATAAGCCAAGAGAAGATCTATCAGATCCTGAAACACACGATAGAGCCTTCTCAATCACTCCAGGTGCACAGATTTCAATGATGTCTATAGCAAGCTGGTCCTTGGAATCAGCATACAGTATCCTATACAACTGTCTCACTTCTCTTAACACGGTGAACGCAAGTTTCCTGTGCATAGCTTTGGTACTACACAACATTGCCAGCGCAAAACCTTCAACACAATGTAGCGTGTAGGCTGATTGTGTCTCTCTATCGTTTGCAGTTTTTGAGCAGTGCATGGACATTTCGAGATACTTGTCTGTGGTGGACCCAACGGGTTGCAGCACAGCCATTCTCCACTGTATCAACAATTGAGCGAGCATTCTGATCGAGTTCTCGATGATCGAAGGAAATGAATCGTGCACTTCTTTCAAAGTGAATTCAATGTAACCATTTAAAATGTCGTGTCTATATTCGGGGAAATCAACGATCAGCCCTTGGAGAGCTGTAAAGGCTAAATTTCTCAATTCTTCGTCCATGTGCAGCGTTAGCCTGGACACTAACTCTACGAGATCAGTCTTGCACATACCATCAGGAATACACTTAGGTATAGCAGCTACACAAGTACGAAACAAGTCTATTTTTGCTTTCCTCTCGCCAGTAATCATATCATTAACCTCTTTGTTAACATTCTGAGGGTTGATCAAAGTCATGGACCGTCCCACATTAGTATCAAGGGCCTTCAATATGCTATCTAAGGCTCTCCTTACACTGGTGTAGTATGTGACAACACCAATGTTGCGAGCAGCCTCCTCCGTGAGCTTTGTAAATGTCTTTTTCACTTTCAACGTATTCCCAGATGGAAGTTGTCCAATGGTGCTGGGCATTGGCGGGGAACCCTCCTTTCTTTGGAGGTTGTCGGCAATGACAAGGAATGCACGAAGACCTATATTCATTCTCTCGGGATTCAGTGTGCCGCTCTTCTTGCCAATATTCAACAGATCAAAAATGATATCTTGCATGGCAAAATCCAACTTTTCCTAAAACCAAATATTTTCAGCAATTATAAAAAGCTGAAATTTTTTAGGACACCATGATTAATGAAACAGTCAAATCTACTTTGTGTAAGGTCCGAAAGAAATATACCACTTGCAAGATGCGTTTCTGATGTGGCGAGCGCAATCACTGCCGTCACCGTCCTGATAAAATCACAGGCTTTCATAGAAAAGTATATTGTAATGAATAGGCCTGGTTTTTACCTGCGCAATGAACTGAATAATTTTGACGAAGATTGTCAACGGTATATTTCTTGGAATTATCGTCCTGGAATTCTTGGGAAACAATGTATCTGTTATGCTTCTCAGGCGACTGTTAAAAGAAACACATTAATACAGGTTGAATTATGTTAACAATAGAAGTGGCAATTAAATCGATTCCCATGCTCCGAGAACGACATTATATAACCCAAACTTTATCTCTATTGCTTAAATTGACAAATACATACTTGACAATTTTAGTGATAAATGTATGGTCAACAATAGACAAAATCATGTATGCAAAAAGTACGTAGGCCTATAATTTTTTTAAAGCGGCATCGTTTTTAACTATATTTTCAAGAAAAAGAAAGGCGAGGTCTTTTCTAAAAGCATTCGATTCGATAACGTTTTTATACCGAGTATAACAATTTTAGGAAAAAAGGGATCGAAATTGGTGAATTTAGAGCGTACGTACTTTTTGAATGGCCCCAAGCAACAATTTCATAACCATTTCCTAATACTAAATTTGGAACTTATCATGTATGACACTATTGACCAATCCATAAAAAATGAAAAAGAAGAGAAGGACAGAAAACAAAGTCTTACTTGATAGTTATTGTGTGCGCTTCACACTTGATACGTATAATGTACACCCTGTGTGAGAGAGAGAGAGAGAGAGAGAGAGAAAAAGGATACCTTAGATCGTAAAATGATCAAGCAATGCTGTGTACCGTATCAAGAACAAAGCACTGCTCCACTTTGACTTTAAAAGGTTTCAAAAGAAACAACAGTGCACTTTCCAAAATTTAATTTACAGATTACAAATTCTATCATTACCATAACAATCTGTACAAACATTCCATCGCCATTCTTTGCATCTTCACGTCACGTGACTGAAATAAGCAAAAGCACAAATTTCTCAGAAAAATATTCAACCATTTTTCAATGGCTTGGTAAACTAAACAGTATGACCGAGAAACGCCTTAAGTTTTAAAAATGGTAGCAGTAGTATATTTTATATGAATAGCCTAGGGCCTTTAGACGGCCGTTCGGTTCTATCCAGAATGGTTCACAGCCAGTTTTACTGACACTCTATACAAAAATGGAAATCGTATTTGTCTCAAACCCATCCCTTATTCACAGAACAAGATTCGACACCTAGCTGTACAACCCTACAGCATGAACAATAAAATATACGATTTCTTTTTTTTTGAATTTGAACGAAAGGGTAGGTTGTTGGTCAGCGCGCCAGCAGGCTGATCTTTCATCTCCAACTGTTCGTGCGGCATGCGTACGGTTGCAGTTGCTCGCCCGTTTTTGACGCCCCTCCTATAGGCGTACGATGTTAAAAAATAAAGCTAGATTGGAGTAATAATCGATAAATAAAAGTAAAAACTTTATCAATCAAGTTCTGTAAGGTGTAACAAGGGCTTTAAATTTGTGGAGAGTTTTAAGCAAAGATGGCGGCGGAGAAAGCATGATAAACAACTCTTAGCTGTTTTTGGTTGAAAGATTTCTCGCTGAGTTTAAAGAACGAGTTTTAATGTAGAGTTCATACGAAACTTGGAGA
>JAYRBV010012215.1:0-13611 GCA_036023255.1 Mitrocomella polydiademata
GCGCGGAAATCACTGAATGTCAAAAGTCTGATAGCGGTCTTTTGAAGAGTTAGAATTCGATGAGAGTTGGAAGTATCGCGAAGACCCCAGGTTTGACACGCATAACGTAGGTGAGAGCTGAAGAGAGCATGGTAAATACTCTTCAGTGTCTTCTGAGGAATATAGTGGCAAAGTTTAGAAAGGGCTCCATTGGCTCTTTGCAATTTGGTGGAGAGAATAGAAATTTGGGTGTTAAATGTCAGATGTTCAACAATATAATAAACACCAACGTATTTAATTTAACACTATAGAATCTTTAGAAAATCTAAATAGAACAAACTCTGTTTTATCAGTATTGATAGAAATTTTGTTGGCATTGAGCCAATTACATAAGAATTTCAGATCAGAATTGACTTTAAATTGCAGAGGGATTTTAATGAACTGTTAAAGTTAAGTAAAGTGGGTATCATCTGCAAAAAGTTTCAGATGATTGCAACATGCAGGTCATTAATATACAATAAAAATAACAGAGGTCCCAGGACAGAGCCCTGAGGGACACCATGAATGATCGCCTGGAGGACAGATTCAAAGTTTCCAATTTTTACAAATTGGGAACGAGAGGAGAGATAAGACCTAAACCAACTATTTGCGACACCGCTAATACCATAATGTTTTAGCATAGAGAGTAGGATTGAGTGGTCAACACTATCAAAGGCTTTTTGTAGATCGACAAATACCCCACAGGGCAAAGTCAACTTTATCAAGGCATTGGCGTATTTCCTCGAAAATTTTGAGTAAAGTATTGTCGAATGAGATTTGAGAAAGCCAAGTTGGAGAGAGTAGAGAATTTTGTGTTGATCGAGAAAGCCAACGAGACGAGAATACATTAATTTCTCGAAGATTTCCTCAATATTAGAAAGAAGAGAGATGGGACGATAGTAATAAACTTTCAAAGGAGATCCCTTTTTGTAAATAGGAATTACTTTAGAAGTTTTCAGCAGGGAGGTCAATTTACCAGATTGGAATGAAAAATTTACAAGAAAAGAGAAGAAATATTCACGAGAAAGGAGAAGAAATATCAGCAAGAAAATCAGAGGAATTTTTTCGTAGATCTGGGAAATTTTGCTCTAATTGAGTCAGCAATTGAGGTGAAGTAGGTATTAAAGGAATTTGCAATAGTGAGAGGATCCGAAGTGGTGGTGTTATCAATATTAAGAGAAAGTGGTTTGGAGGGTTGATTTCAAGAAAATCAAGTAGGAAGTTTTCTCGGTCAAACTTTGGCGAAAAATAGGATCTTTGCCTCTGGAGTAGTCGCTCTTTTTCTTATATTGATCTATTTATCTTGTTGTCTTGTTATTAAAAAGTGAAAATTTGCACAAAGCAGCAAGTATTTTTATCAAATAAAACTCATCGCAGTTGCAAGTTTTAGTCATTTTGCGATAAAAAAGGGCCAATTCATTACAGCTTTATAGAGGATTAATTCTATTGCTGCAGGCAGTTTCTCAAAGACAGTTTAAAAAACTTTGCCCGTTGTGTTGAATTTCTTAAATTTATCAAATCGTCTCCTAAAATCTCAAATTTTTTCGTTCTAATGAGTGATCAAATGTCTTCATACTATTGGTTTTTATTGAGACATGGATGATCAAAGTTTTGATGACATCACAATAGGGTAAAAATGGGCCCAAAATTCCCAAAAACCAAATTGAAATTCCAAGGAATTTAGGCATCATGGTCCAATGGTCCCATCTGTTCTGTTGCTGGTAAAGATTTTAAAACAGCTTGGCTACCATTTTGTAATGCGTACATACTGTAGATAGAGAATACAGTTCTTACGAAAACATGGAACGAGCAGTAATTGGTGGTTATTGGTGGTTACTGCTCGTTCCATGTTTTCGTAAGAACGAGAGAATACAGCTTTTTAGCTGGTAAAGCAGCATCGCAAGGACGCTGGCGAGACTGCTTACGCATAAGAATAATATTTACATCGTTTTGACACAATAATGAATTATAACCAGTATTTCAACTTTTTTTAAAACTTCATATAGAGTTTCTTAAAGGGAAAATCAACCCAAAAATCTTTTTCACCTAAAACGTGAAGGTGAAGAATAAAAAAAATAAATAAAAGTTTTTTAAATGGTGTTTTTTCGCCTAAAACATCATTATAGTCTGCTCACGCTCGCCGTCATGACAGTTCAAAAAAGATAGCGGTGTGACGTCACGGCGCGAATGTTATTTTTTTCAAAACATTAGCCGTATATATAAAGGTTCGTCGGACAAGCAGGAGTGAAGATGTATCAGGGTATATGATTGTTGATAATATTGATAGAGCTAAGAATTAAAAGAGTTGTAAAGCAAGATAATTTTTTGTTGCCCCGATGTTGTTTTTTTCGATCACATCACTCACTATCACTCTTTTCTTCTCATAAGATACACATACACAAAACATGTTAAAAAAAATACAAACAAAGGACATAAATCATTTTATTGATGTCTTTATCTATTTCTTTTCCTGTTTTTGTCTATTTCATTGAATAAATATTGATTTGAGGGTTTTTTTAGTATAGGTCATCAGATCGCCAACGTTGTTTGTTTTCAACGCTGGAAAATAGTTAAACTTGCTTTTTAATGTAGCGCGCGCTGACGTCACATTATTTGCATATTTTACCAAACAGCTGTATTCCGGCTTCGACAATGGCGGCGACTGTTAAGTGTATTTTGGGGGTATATTTCACTTAAAATATAAACTTGGGTTAAAAAGAGATTGAGACATGAAATTTTTTTTAGGTTGTTTTCAGAAGGGTTTTGCTGATACTTTAAAATTTAAAAAAAAGCGCGCGCTGACGTCACATTATTTGCATATTTTACCGAACAGCTGTATTCCGGTTTTGACAATGGCGGCGACTGTTAAGTGTATTTTGTGGGTATGTTTCACTTAAAATATAAACTTGGGTTAAAAAGAGATTGAGACATGAAATTTTTTAGGTTGTTTTCAGAAGGGTTTTGCTGATAAATGTGTCGGATGCTGAGCGAAATAAGTTCCCTGTTGTTCCAATGAGCAGTCAGACGTGCAAAAAATGTGCTAGAATTCCTACCATGATTCATCAATGATAAAAATGATATTTTTTTATATTGTGTGTTATTTAGATTGAAGAAAGTGAAACGCAAACAGAAGATGACTTAACAAATTTAATTGGATCATGCCAATTAATGCTTACTGAAATTGAAAGCATCAATAAGAATATTTCAAAAATTGTCAAAGACCACAGCAATCACGAAAACAAGCAGCCAGTGTTGAAAAGTGATCTACAATTAATGGTTTCAGAAAATGAGAAAATAGAACAAGAATCTGCATATAACCTTTGGCTTCACAAAATCGAAAATCTCAGGTACTGTATATTATAACATTGTTAGATTTGTCTATGCTCATTCGTACCAAAATACTTGTAGTTATGGCCTCTGCATCAAATCCAGTCTAGTGATCCTGATGCCTCGTGAAAGATCCAGCTATTTTGACCTGTGCAATGCAATTAGTCTAATTTTCATACTCTACAGTAATTAATACAATGTTCCTCGAATGTTTGTAATGTTTTTATTTATACGAATATTTATACAGGATAAAACCATTCAAAAATAAGTACAATATAATATATATTATGTCTGTTCTCCCATGGGTCCTGTGTAATAAATTTAGATAAATAAAAAAATTGAGGCTGGGTATAAAAATAAGAAATTTGCTAAAAAGATGGGGGCAAGAAAAAATAAAAATTAGATTTATTTAAAATATGTAAAATGAAATTAAAATCTCTTAGACTTTAAAACGTACATCAAGTTGCTTTTTAAAATCCACCCTCGCTTCAGCAGCTCGAATTTTAAGAGGGAGTTCATTGTAAGTCTTTGCACCATGGAAACCAAAGCTTTTTCGTGATGATTGAAGCTTTATCTTTGGCAGTTTGAGGAGCTTTTTTTTGTTTCTGGTGTTGTTATTTAAAAGTTAAAGTAGTTTTCAAAGTTTTCACATATGTTTCCGAAAATCGAGTCGTACTTTCTTGCTAATGATTCGATGGTGGGAATCGTTATTCTGACATTACTGATTTCCGAGTATTATTGCATGAGCACGTTTATAAAAGCCTATAACCTTTTCGAGTTGGGTTTTGTTCACGTTTAGTGCTACTATGGAACAGTATGTAAAGAGTGGAATTATCATACTCTGGTATATTATGATTGCAGCTTCTGCTGTAAGACGTTGTCTTACTCGCTTTAAGAGATAGAGTCTTACGGTTGCTTTCTTGTAGATGCTTGTGAAGTGTTGACGAAGCGATAGAAATTTTATCCCAAGATACTTGTAGGTGGTTGTAAAGAAGAGGTTGTGTTGACGATAGTTTGTATCTAGGGATAAATCTTTTACTCGTTGGCTTGTCTCAAATAACATACTTTCAGTCTTCCCTTTCTTCATATTGGCATAACCAAGTCATTCTTTTCCATCCAGTCAGTGACACGTGTGAAGTCTTCCTTCAGTTTCGTTTCTAGTCTTCTAGTCTCGAGTGAGAAAGAAAAATAAGGGTGAGTTTTACGAAGCGGTGAAATAAATATAATAATCGAAGGAACAAGATATCTTAACATAATGATATAGGTTACTGTATTTTTTCCATACATACACAAACAAGTGATTGTTGACAACATGCAAACCTTTAATGAAAACCTTTATGATAAAGAAAGAGGAGAAATTGACAAGCCACATTATGAGTGCAGACTACTTTTGTAAACACAAACATTCATATTAAAAAATTTCTTTTTTGCAATGTTGACACATACAATGCAATAAAAATAAGAACATAGTCAACCCGCTAAGACATGCTGTTTCGCGGTATGATTTGCCGAACAAAATAAAATGACAGAATCTAAGCTGAGAATTGAGCCATTAAGTAGACCTTAAAACAACACAGTTTTTTAAGGTCTACGAGTAGTAGGATAGTAGTCCAAGTGGTGAGAAATTGCAAGCTGTAGATATTGTAGATAAAAAGCTCGACATTTTCATTTTTTTTATTTTCAATTCACTTTTTTCCCCAATTTTGTTCACATTTTCATGCTTTACTCAGCTATACCTTTTGTGTAAAGAAGAAATCATGAAAATAAATTAACTACCTTGCGTGGCGAGTTTTTGCCTTTTTCGCAAAATTAAATCCACGTGAAATGCCTTTTTCCTTCAATTCTTTTCCGTTGTCCCTCCAAAAAATGTCAAACTTCCTTGCTCTCGCGAAAATAAGTCCACGCGAAATCGTTTGAATGTGACGATTCGCGAAATTAAATCCACGCGAAACGTAAATATTTGGGGGTTCGCGAAATTAAATCCACGCGAAAATTAAGCCACGTAAGGTAGGTAAAAAGCTACAGTACACAATAGTTTTAAAAAATTGTGCAACCATAAAAAAAGATTTGATGCAGAGACCCTAACTACAAGTATTTTTGGCCGAACAAGCATAGGCTATGATGATTTATCCGGAGTTGTAAGTTTATTTTTCTGAGAAGATCATAGTCATCACCTGATGTAAATTAAAATTTGAGTGTTCAGGAAGGAGAAAAAAACTTCCAGTAGTTCTGTTTGGGTCTTATTAACAATCACAATAGTCAGGTTTAAGGTGTGAAGATACAGCTATTGGAGAATTTATTTTTTTAGTAGAAAGGAATGACAGTGTTACTTTATAATTATACTCTTGACCAAAATAACCTTTATAAGTTTTATTTTTGGCTTGAACTATGACCAGAAGCGATAGTGGTTGATCTTATAATTTGTATATATTTATTTTTAGTTCCATGGTGAGAGACTACATCTACAAAGGTGATATCAAATCTGGTGTTGAAGTACATGTCAAACTTTATCAAATATGTGCGTCATTGCAAACTACAACTTGCACAAAACTACAAAAGTATTCTTATGACACTTGTGAGGAACTCTATGAACAGCTCAAAACAGCTTTTGAAAGGTATGTAAAAAGATTAAAGATCTGTATTTATTAGTCAATGTTGATATGCTCTGCTTTTTAAAAATGTAATTGTAAAGTTTGTTCAGAACAAAGCATCAATTTTCTATGATTTCTTTGCTAGCAAACTGAATGTTATCTTAACATCCATGAGATATCCATTTCCAAGTGGAGTATCAGCACCTATATTCAATAAAAAAGAAGAAACAGAAGATCAATTCAAGAACCTTTTAACAGTGGCTATTAATCTAAAATCCCTGTATCTTTTCCTTTATCATGCGTGTAACTGGCCGTGATAATTACGTCGGTGTCAAAACAAAAGGGCCAATCTCTAAATCATAATTTTGTTAAATTGCAAAACAAAATATTTTGATCACTTTATTTTATATCTCTTTATTTTATATCTCTTTTACCTTGTGAGTGAGTGCTAAAGTTACCATTTCCATACGATGTGTTCTCCCAACTGATAGTGTTAAAGTTTGAATGACATCGATCCTTTTGAATCCTTTTAAATTCTTTCAACATAAACTATTTGTCCTTAACACTAAGGTTTCTAGTTCCATTAGCAGCAAATATTCTATGGTAACTGTCTTACTGATGCAACCGTTCACGAAAAGATTCCATTACCATTTTTATGGAAGTAGACATACGAACAACATTGAAAAGGTTAGTACCCTATCTTTTGTTAGTTTATTTTCTCCTTTCACGAACAACATTGAAAAGGTTGGTACCTTTTGTTAGTTTATTTTCTCCTTTCACAAACAACATTGAAAAGGTTGGTAACTTTTGTTAGTTTATTTTCTCCTTTCTTGTTGCAAATATCAATATTACATTTTTTATGTCTTGCATATGTTTTTGGTTTTGTCAAAAGGAATTGAGAATGTTTATACCAGAAACTATTACTTTGTGTAATTGTGCAATTATTAATAAAAACACTTCACAATATCCTCAATCGCCTGAAAATTATCGAGTTCTCATCAAAAAAAGGTCTCAATATCTCCTCGAAAGTATTTAATTCTCCTCAAATTTGATTGCAAAACACTAAGGGCAACCCTGAAGTAAGTTTGACAATCTAATTCCACCCAGTACAATCTATTTTTAACCTACTTTACCTATTACAAAACTAACATTTTCTCTTGGAAGGTTTATATGATGGTACGTGTTTTTGTTGGTATGATCTTTGAGACCAATAAAGTTAAATGATTGTCTTTGCCTTGCCCTTACTTTTATAGTTCTATGATGCGGTATATATTTTTAGCCAGAGTGGTTTCTAACTCAGATCCTAAACTGGATTCGTGACCATACTTCATTCGTCGAAGGATATTTGGAGCCTCTATTGCAAGAATCTGCTAAAGACGAAGAATTTAGTCTCAAAGTAAGTTTTTGATCTATAGATACAGATAAAATTTTGGATATTTTTTTCGTGTGAACAAAAAACATCAAAATACTTAAGGTAATGAATGCAAGGGGCCATCCACAAAAAAACCTCTCTGTTTAAACACGATCGCTTTCATAAAAATGTGTAGTAAAACGTTATAATTTCAATTGCCGTAGTTTTGATTTACAAAGGGCGTCAAAAAGTCAATGTCGCAAAACATTATTATAGCCAATGATTAATACTGTTGTAAATTTCTTTTTACCGATATACAGAGTGACTCACAAAAAAGTAGAATCTAACTTTGAACTTCAATAACTTTTTAAGTTTTGGTCGTGCAAAGTTAATTTTTGCACAGCTTGATAGATGATTTTTTAAGCTTTCTAAAAATATAAAATGCGCAGAATAAATAATATTCATAGTTAAAAGTAAAAAAAATGAAAGATATTAAAAACATGAAAAAAATGATGAAAAATCAATGTGTTGCAAAGATTTCATTATGTTTATAATAGAAATACTTCAAATAATTTCGTTGTTTTTCTTTTTTCTAAAAACTATTTCAAGCTAAAAATCACCCTGGTCAAAGTAGGTTTTCACCAGAAAAAATTGATAAAGAGTAAAATGTTTTAAAACCAACTGGTGGTATAATGGGATTTAACCCTGGTCATTTACGAGGGGATTTGTAAATTGAATCGATTGATTCAAAGCTAAAAATCACCTTGGACATAGTAGGTTTTCACCAGGGTTGGATTTGTAAGAGAAATTTTAAGCAGAGTTTTATTTTGTGAAAAAACAACCAGTGTTAAAACGTACTTTCATCCTAAGGATTTGAAGATTCTTTCATATGATTATGAAAAAAACATTTGACATAGCAATATAATACTATCATACTAATGAAAAATATATTTTGAACTAGATTTTGCATACAATGATTTCAAATGTTTAGGATGAAGTATATGAAATTTTGTTGGAGTTATGTCAAGAGAAACTGAATGACACACTCCAACAATCACTGGATGATGACGTACGATTTGCCCATGTTATTGATGAAACTATGGTATTTGATAAAGAATTGCAAACCCTCTTTCAAAATCCTAATGCAAATTGTATAAACGTTCTCTTAGAAGAATCATACTTGAAACATTGGATAAGTTTGGAAAAGAGATGTGAGTTTTAAAACTTTTTTTATCAAAATTAATTTTAATATATTAAATTTTGTTTAAGGATTTTAATTATTTTTATTGTATTTTTAAATAGTGGCACTTGAAGTAATGTCGATGCAGTTGGAATCACAAAATGCTTGGCTTCCAAAGGCTTTTGATACGAAATTGGTGGAGAAAACATTACCGTTTTATGTACCTAAATGTGTTGAGGATTTCGTTACCCTGGTTACTATGATGATGGGTATGCTTTATTATTACCTTATTTCTGTGTAATCATTTATTGGCTGTAATCAAAGGATTATTTTCGAAAATTTGTGTATTTGTGTATTTATTTGATCTTGAATACCATTATATTGAAAAACTATGTTCGGTAAATTCATATTGTGATCAAAAAGGTCAGGGCTTGGCCTTCGAAAGTTTGCAAAGTTGATGATGCAGAAGGGCTGCTACTCTACAAGCGAAACTTATAATTTTGAATAAATGTTGTTTTTAAAATAAAATAATATTTTTTCATCTGAAAATCTGAAAACCTCTGCAAGTTCAATTCATTGTGCAATATTTTTTGGTTTTGAATACCTTAATTTTTTTGTTCTGTGTGGTTCTTGGGTCGAAGGTACGTGACTTTGAAAGAAACGTGAGTGCATGTTGGGATTCATGGGGCATTAAGTGAGGTGATTTACTTTACCCTAAGCAACATTTGTGCAAAATTCCATTTCTTTTTTCAATGCTTGGGCTATAATAAGCATTAAAAAGGTTTGACTAGGCATTAGGTGTCTGAATTTACTCAAAACGCCATTGACCAGGAGAGATGTTCATTTGGATAGATTCCAAGATATAATAGATTTTAATAGATTTTTGGTAAAGCCTCCTACCAATTATAGTCCGGGCGCAGAACTCAAAAAACCACTGTTTGTGGGAAAAAAATAATATAAAGCTGAAATTTGGCACAGATGTTCCTTAGGATATAGGGAATCATTTCCCAGAGTTCCCCATGATTCCCAACGGGGCGTCTCCTTATTTAGGTCAAAGTCACGTGACTACGACCCACATAAAACCAAAAAATAAAAGTTGTTCAAGATCAAAATATTTTTGCACAAACATATCGACCTTAAAAAGTAGATGAAAAAAAGGTAGATGAAAAAAAGGTATAGTTTGCAAAGTTTTGATCATCTGTTAGCGATTTATAGCGCTTTAAAGTTCCGAAAAGTGACGTTTTTGGCACTTTTGCCGACGTCAGCATTCTCAACTAAATTTTGTATATTTCAAACTCCTTGATTTGGTAGACCTTAACGAGTAGTTTCAGAAAAGGTATTGTTTGATAAGTTTCAGTAACTACATCTTGAGATATCGACGTTGAAAAATTAAAAGAACAGTAAAAAACGGCCATAAAGTGCTGAGTCAGCATTTTTTTTCTAAACTTTGAGCGTTAATATCTCAAGATTTAGCTATCCTGCTTGTATATAATACTTTTATTAAATTATTTTATAATATTTTAAATTTGTTATAATTGTGTTAGTTACGCTTGTAAAGTAAAAGATAGCCACCAGGCTTCAAACGGTAGCAGTATTATAGCATCGTCAATAAATACGAAAGGTTATTCAGGATAATAAAACTAACACAACAAAGAAATATATTGAACCAAGGCATTTCGGCTTACGCCAGTAAGGTGGAATCCCTAATTAAGAAATTTTTCTTAAACAAACACTTTTCTTCTGATATTTTAGGCCTAAATGATGCATGATAATACAAAAACATATCCTACTCTATGATCTGATACTATTTTTATTGCCCATGTGTAACAATGTGCCATGTTTTTATAAGTGACTCAGCGGTAAAAAAAAAAATCATAATTTTTTTTTGGAATTCCTTCAAAAAACTATACCAGTAGCTGAAATGACTTATATAATAGTATTAGATCATTAGATGATAAAATAAACATCTGAGCAGAAACTGTGTAAATTTGAATTAAAACGGAAAAGCGGTTCTAAAATGACAACCCGACCAAGTAATGCACAGGGCTCGAAATAAGGGGCGGTCAATGGTCAATGACCGCCTTGTTTTGCGTCTTGACCGCTCGAAAGTTCAACATTTTGTGATCAACGTGACCGCCCACTTTGTAAAAATTATCGTTTTGTTTACAAAACTTTTTAAAGATCAGCTCGTTAGCATATAGTTTGTCTGTCGGTTTGAGACCATTCGTTCTTCTATAGAAAGTCTCTTAAATTGGTCTGACAAATCGAGACAACTTTCAACAAATGCCTCGTTCTTTCAGACACGTTTAAGAGCATTTTGACCGGTGGTCTCAAACCGACAGATGAACGACCTCCTAGTTAACAAGTCAAAGAAACACGGACACCTGGTTTTGATAATCCCCTTTATATTGCATGATATGTCTCGTTACTATCAAATAAATAGAAAGAAAAGCAAGAAAGAAAAAGGAAATAAGTTTAACAACAAATTTTTTTTCAGGGGAGTGCGTTTAAAAAAAATCTGCCTAATGCGTTTTCATTACCGCCTCACTATTAATTTTTATTTTGAGCCCTGAATGCAAAAAGTGAAAAATTGCTAAAATTGCTTAAAAATCGCAACTATAAAAAACGGTTAGGCTTATCAAAAACTAAGGGGACGTCGACAAAAACTTTCGTCTGAAATAGCTGACTTAGTCCGTTAAGGGGAGGGGTATAATCTTGTATACAGATACTATAACCTTTTTTAGTAACCAAAATGTCTGTTGTTGTCCTTTTACGCGCTATCATTTATATACAATTTATGGAACTAGTGTGTAAAAAATAAAAACATACCGTTATAGTGCACGCGTTCCGTTCATTCTGGTTCCGCGTAATATACTTTGACTGTTATCAATGATGTAATCAATAAGCAAGCGGATATTTTTCGATCGCATGCCCACGGAGCCCGTGGCGTCCAGTCGTTGATCCGTGGGTCTAGCAGTTAGCGGACCAAGTCCGCTATCTCAGACGAAAGTTTTTGTCAACGTCCCATAAGCTAAAATTGCAGCTATTGAGTTTTATGCTTTCAAAAAAGCCTCCAGCCTTCATCAGTCTGTCTTTTTTCTCAATATGTTTGTCTTGAGATTGATATTTTGAACGTACGAGGATTTTTCGACACTTCAACAGTGGCGGCCAGGCCACTGTCATATAAGCACCAGACTTGATTATCATCAATTTCATGGTGTCTAATTCCATAATTTTATGCCAACATTAGGTTCTGAAAAGCCACTTCTTTTTTGCGGCAGCATCACTAAGCTGAACGCAGCCGCCAAACCCGGTCGGACACGCAAGACAAGCGAATAGCAACAACGACAACAACGTACTCCATAAAATGGCCATGCTTATCAGCCTGAACCCTGGAGAGAACTGTTTATTCGTTTCCAGTTTACATATATATGACTTTAGCAGTAGAAACAGTGTAAGGGGCTGTAACCTTATCACTTTCAGAATTGATTTTATAGTGTCCGAAGTGCGGCACGTCTTCATCTTCTTCAACAACTACTGGCCTTTGCTTGGGTTTCTTCTCTTCTACATAATTCTTTACTAGTATATTTTATGTTTTAACATTGTCTTTTCCAGTTCAACACCATAATATGATGATCATGAAAAGTCAGTCACAACCTCTAACTTTTTTAGCTGGTTGTGCTGTATCTCGATATGTTTACGAGGCAATCGAGATAAAACAATCGCTCACTTTTCACCATCGCATGCCCGCGCGCCCGCAGTAGAAAAAGAAATAAAAATACTACCAATGCGCCTCGTTCACACATGAAATAGAAAATGCGCTTAGTTCTTTCTAGTCAGAAATGTAATCTCACGCGCAGCAGAGGAGGAGTACCACGGCAAAACTAATACAGTATCCGCTTTTAGCTGCTACCGTAAAAAAGAACTGATGTTTTGTGTTATATTGAAAAATACTTTTTTTCTGGTGGGAATTTTGCAAATACCGTTTTTTTAGGTGGGACCTGCTCAATTAAAATCTAGGTGGGGGTTTCTACTCTAGGTGGGAGTTGATTTTTTAGATGGGACCTGGAACCCCTCTGCACACTATGACTATAGATTTAGATCTGGAGTTTTTGTGTGGCATTTGGAGCTATTTTAGACATAATCAAGTTAAAAGTGTTATTTTACAGATTATTTTTCCCTGCCTTCACAGCAAAATGTTTAGTAGAAAACACAGATTTAATGGTATCAGGACAAAAATATATTATTAAACATCATCAAATATTAATTTATACGGAAGACTTTCCCTATCGTAACACCAAAAATACTAATAAAAACTTTATTGTACTACTATTATAGATGTTTTATAATACATTTTTCTTCTTCTAGGTCGCTACGAAAATGTAACAGAACAAGGTTCACAGAAACTGTTTCTGGAGGTTTTAACAAGTACGTTTGGGACTTTCATACTTGAAATCAAGCACAAAGCATCAGTAGAACATATTCGTCCAGCATCTCAATGTTATTGCTCCATAATGAATGGTGTATTTTACATCAATCGTGTACTCTATGAATGGTCCAATGACATCGTAAGACTCTTATCTGCTTAAATTATATTTTTTATTTGTACCTTTAAACGAATTTAAAGATGAAAGCCGAGCTGTGTGTCTATCGTATGACGTCCATAAAAGTTAAATGAAAGGGCCAATTACTTTGTTGTCAAATGGTTTGGATCTATGGCGGGTCAAAACGTTTCTTTTACACTTCACAATCCTAACTAGCCATTAGCAGTTAAACAGTTACGTGTAGATAGACGGTACAGGACTTTTTTAAACGGAAAGCTTTTTGTTAGCTTTGAACAAACCAATCAATATAGTTTAATCATAGTCCGTAAATTTCAAGCTTACTTGTACGGCGTAATAATACGATGTTCATATGACTTAATTAAAAGGGAAAAATAGCCACATGGCAACAAACGGTAGCAGTAATACAGCATAATACAAAAATAAACAATGAAAGTGACCATTTCAGAATTAGAAAAATATAATACAGTTTCATGAATTTGTTATTAATCTTTTATGAGTAAAATAATGTAAATTTTAAGAAATTGAAATAGTAGTTGTAGTTGTAGTTGTCTTTCTAGAACAATCTGTACGTATATGCTT
>JAYRBV010012226.1:0-13608 GCA_036023255.1 Mitrocomella polydiademata
CCGAAGGGCGCTTGTAACTTTCACTGCGTAAGCAGTCTCTTCAGCGTCCTTGCGACGCTGGTTTACCAGCTAGTTAAGAATAAGGGGAATGTACCTCTTTCACTGCTGATTTTCAATTCTCTTTCTTTTTGTTCAAGTTCCAAGTTCATCTTGGTGATACCTTGGACAGCTAGTGAGGCTTCTGACATAGCAGCCTATAATGAAATGAAATGTTACAGTACCAGAATCAAAGTCGAATTTCAAGATCCGTCCTATTTCGAAAAAGTGCCGTTTCGATAAAAATCTCTTGTTAAAGTGCTTCAGCATCCTGAAACCAATGATATTGTTTGTTGTTGGTGAAATTTGAATATAAAGGGGAAAGTGGAGGAGAGTGATACCTGTGCTTGTTCTTCTCCTTGCATTAATTCTTCAATTCTTTTTTCATATTCCGCTTCTTTCCTTTTGCCCACTACAACCAGGTATTCGTACTGCTCGTCTTTCTCTGGCAATAAAACACAACAAGACAATATAGAACCAAATCAATGTTCTCAACTGCCATGGTAGCTTGTTGGAGTTGAAGTCTGAAGTCCAACATGAGCCAGGTATAATAGACCATTAGTACTAATTACAGTATATGTAATGTATCGTTAACTTAGAGATTTACTTAAAAACACTAACAGATGTTGCAATTTTCGTAACATTGCAAGTGTTAATTTTTGTAACATGGAGGAAAATGCTATTTGAAGAATTAGGTTTTACAACTGTAAGACATGGTTTGAGATGTACCCTAGCAACCAACAGGCCACCAAAATAAATCAAATACCTCTTTGCAGTTGTTCTAATGCACTCTGTAGGTTGAAAATGGCATGAGCGTCAGCTTCGATTTTCTCTCGACATTTTTCCAGGTTCAGTGTATTTGAATCACGTTGGGAAGCGATTACATGAAGTTGTTCTTCTAAGGTGCCAACATGTTCTTGAAATTGTTTACTAAAATAAAAATAAGTTTGATCACAGTGAATGGTTCTCTTCTAAAAATATATAGCGTAACATTTCAAAGTAATTAGAACAATACAGAACTGAGACAACATAGTAACGCTCCAAATTTAATACCATTGCATAGTTTGGGCCTTTTAAAATAGAAAGATATGCACCAGATTTTCCAGAATTCCATTATTCACACATATCCTTGTCTGCGCAATATCCCACTTTGCTTTGCTTCGCTTTTTAAGCGAATTGCCGCTGCGATGGCTTGTACGCAATACTATCGCTTTCTTATATGCAAGTAGACTGGAGACTAACAATGAAAATCTCGGATTAGCAGATGTTCCGCACGGTTTTTTGTTTACAAATATTCACGCATGCGTACTCAGAATATGGAAAAACAGAGTATTGCGTACAGACCAATGCAGCGGCAATTCGCTTAAAAAGCGAAGCAGAGCAAAGTGGGATGTTGCGCGGACAACACATATCCCAGATTAACTGCAATGCAAGGTGAAACATTTACCTTGAGTCCTGTAAGATGATCGATTTTCTACCCAAATTTTCTCTAGAATCTTCCAATTCTTTCTTCAAGGCATCTTCGCGTTCCTGGCATTCCATAATGTCCTTTGTATTATTTTCTTCAATCTAGAGAAAAGAAAATGATGTAAATCACAACGTCTCAAAACAGAAAAGTCACAAACGATTATATCCGTTATATCTGGGAAAGCAGAATGCAGTCACAGGTAATTTCTCCAAATTCTTCACTGACTTATTCATTAAAGCTGAAATGAAAGAGTGGACACACTTACCATCATCAAATGGTTCCTTAGACGTTCCAGTTCTCGTTTCGTTTTCACTTCGATTTCCTTCGAATGTGTATCTTTATGTTTAACATCTATCTCAAGTTCTTGGACTCGATTGGATAACTGATTTCTTTGAAATGCCAATTCTTCCTTTTCAGTTGCCAAGCTGTTCTTCTCCTTGATCAGTTGATCTAAGAAAGCCTTCTCCTTTTTCCCGCTTTCAAGAATTGCCAAGTTGTCTTCCAGCTGTGATTGTAGATTCTGAATGTCCAAATCTTTAGTCTGGAGTACTCTGTTGAGTTCTTGAATTTGTATCTGTAACCCATCAAGATTGCCAAGTTGGGAAAGTGTCTGCTGCTGGTTAAAGATCTTCTCTTCAAGCTTCAGAATTTCCAGCTTCAATTGGTCACACTCTTTGTTCTTCTCTAACAGCGAATGTGAATTCTTTGTCAACTCTTCTCGAAGGTGATCACTTTCATCTGAATTTGCCGCAGATTGTTGAAGTTGGCTATCAGATTGACTTACCGATGACTGAAGGTTTTCACATTCGATGCACTTAGCCTGATACAAACTTTCCAGTTCTTGGTATTCTAACAGTTGACTTTGCAGATCTGTCATTTTGAACTCGTGTTGACTGTTAGCTTGCTGCAAGCCACTGATCTGGTCTTGGAAGTTGAGGATATGTTGATCCTTGGACTGCAAATCATGCTGAAGTTTGTTGACATGTTGTTCGCTTTCATTTTGTAACCTTTGCAACATGACATCACGTTGCTGTAGAAGATTTAGCAGCAGTTGGACTTTTTGGACAATTTCGGACAACTCGTTGGCAGGATGAGAATCTCCTTCTTGTTCCGAAGTTTGAAGCAATGTCTTTAAGTTTGTTATGAAGACATCCGTGACCTGCTTCTGGTTATGGAGCTCTTCTAAAGTATGAACAGACTCATCACTTTTCGCATTCAACGTTTCTAAGAGCCCTTTCTGATTCTGTTCATTTTGCTGAAGGGTTCCTTTAAGTTGTTGAATGTGCAAAGTTTGGTTTTGCAAAGTACTTCGAATACTGCCATGCTCTCCTTCAAGTTGAGCCTTTTCAGATCTCAACATTTCCTGATTCTCTGAAAGCTCCTTTATAGCCAACCTACTGGTCTCCAATTCTTCAGTCAGCTCTTTATTTTGATTGGTCAATTCTGCAGCACTTGATTGATAGTAAATTAATTTTGATTGTATTTCCATGGATGGACTACTTGTTTGATCATCCAGTCCATTTAACTTTTCTAATTCTATTTTGTTTTGTTCCCCTAAATTTTGTATTTGTTGGGTGAGTTCCTTCACTCGAACTTGTTCATTGGTCAGTTCTTGTGAGGTTTGATCACGGCTGTCCGAAAGATACTGCAGTTCAACATTCTTATTCTCGAGAACTTTCTGCAGCTCTTCCATTCGTTCTTCCTTCTCGTAAACAATTGTTTTCAACTGATTCAATTCTTGATGCAACAATGCTACAGTTTCACTTTCCAATATAGAACCTTCAGACGTTTGTAAATGCAACGTGCTCAGTTCTTCCTCTTTTCCCTTTAAAGTGTCTTTCAGTTCTTGGAATTGTTCCTCGTAAACTCTTAACCGCTCACAATGTGTTTCTACGTCAAAAAGCCGTTGTTGTGTTTCTACAAGTTCGTTTTCTTTGACTTTAAGTTGTTCCTCCACATTTCGATATTCAGTTTGCAGAAGATGAATGTTTTCATCCTGGAGCACCGCCTCCTGCATTTCCTCGCCCATGTTTTGAATTTGGGTTTCTTTGGAAGCTACAGTCTCGTTCAACTCTTGCATTTGGTCACGCAGCAATTTGTTTTCAGTTGATTTGACAGATAAATCATTATTTCTCTGTTCCACCATATTGTTTGCAAGGTCGAGGTCGTTCTGTAATTCCGAGAACATTGTTTCTTTTTCACCAATCATCGCCTTCAAAGCTCGGCACTCGTTATGAAGCAGTTCCATATCAGATGTGTTGTTTTGAAGTTCTGTAATGATGCTATCCTTCTGGTGGAGGTGTTGCTCCTTTTGAGCAATTACATCATCTTTTTCTCTCATCATTTCTTCCAATTGTTGAACTTGTACAAGGAAACTGTTGTCAACACCGCCAGTGTTGTTGTGCATTGCAGTGGAATCATTGAATGTGTTTTCTTTCTCCGATAGCATTGTTTTGAGCTGTTCACATTGTTCACGTAACAATTCCACATCAGACGAAGTATTCTGCATCTCATGGATAATGGAATTCTTTTGACGAAGCTCTTCCTCTTTTTCGGTAAGTTTGGACTCTAGAATCTGGTAACTTTCATTGAGATCTGGAGATATGGGGGACTGTTGTTGATTTTTCTCTTTGTTCATCAACATCAGTTTCAACTGTTTACATTCTTCCCTGACAAGCTCCATATCAGAAATCTCATTCTCCATTTCAATAATGGATGCGTTCTTCTGATGCAGCTCTTCATCTTTTCTTCCCACATCATGCTCAAGTCGAGCTTTTTGTTCCAAAAGCTGATTAAATTCTGCTGGTGAATCTTTGTTGACAAGCATCAATTTGAGTTGTTTACACTCTTCTCTGAGAAGGTCCATGTCAGACAAATCATTATCCTTCTCAACGCCTAACATATTGATCTGGTCCAACTCTCGCCTCAGTTGTTTATTGTCGGCTTGCAAATTAGAGATGGTTTCTTCATGATCCTTACTCATCAGCATGGCTTTTAATTGTTTACACTCCTCTCTGATGAGTTCCATGTCAGAACTATCGTTTTGCATTTCTACAAACTTGGCCTTGATGGAGTCATTTTCTTGCTGCAATCTAACGCATTCTTCTGCTTTCTCGGTCAACATCAATGACAAGTTGTGCATTTTCTCTTGAAGTTGAGTTGAATTGCCACCAATATTACCATCACCTTCCACATTGGAGACAGGAGACTGAGAAGTTACTTGTTGTAGATGTTGATGCTCACCTTGGAGCTGTTGGTATTTTTGCTGTAGAGACTCCATATATGTAGTAGACTCTTGTTGATATTTAATCCAGCCCTGGCGTAGATTCTCGTACTCAGATTGGTAATGTTGGTTTTCATTTGTCAACACACTGACTTGGTTCTGCAGCTCAGCACGAATTGCGACTTCCTGTTCACTTCCTTGAACCATGGCTGCTTGCGACAAACGCTTGAGATGCTCATTTTCAGCCTGCATGCTGGTTGTATACGTTTGATACTGCTGCAATTGTTGAGTTAAAGCATTTATATTATTCTGCAGCTCCAACTGGTTTGTCGAATTGGTATCAATTGTCATTTCATTCAACTGTTGTTTGAGTTGTTCAACTTCTCTTTGATATGCCTCGTTGTAAGCTTGGAGGTCATTGTTCTGGTCTCTCAGGTCATTGAGTTCCTCCTGAACTGGTATCTGATCATCTGTAGTTTCTGCATTGTTATCATTGTTTGTTGGGTGTTGTTGTTTTAGATTCACGAGCTCTTGCTGTAGATTTGAGTTTGTTTCTTCTAGGTCTTTGATTTTTTTTTTCAGAACTCCAAATTTTACACCACCTTCACTGCTTGTTGCTTCACTGGAAACTGATGGTGGAGTTTCTATTTTCTGCTGGTCTGATACTTCCCTTAATGATTTCTCTAATGCAGCATTGTTTGAGTGAAGTTCTGCACTTTCCTTCTGCACACTTTCTAGTTCTAGATTTCTCTTTTCGAGGTCTTTTGTAATTTTTGTTAGCTCTTCTGTTAAACATGAAAGCTTTGTATCATTTTCATTATTTGTTTCTTCTTGTAAACCTGCAGTGGTGAGGCTTGCATTTTCGATTTCTAGACTCTGAATTTTCTGTTGCAGATCATCGATTTCTTGACTAAGTTGATTCCCTTTCGCAGCCTCGTCTTGGTGTTGCTCTTGCACCAGCTTCTTTAAATTTTCATTCTCAGCAGTTATTTCATTCAAACTATCTTTGCAGGTTTCCAAATATTGTTCATAGAAAAGCTTTTCCCCGCCAATAGTTGGATTGAGTAATTCTTGGGGAACTGATTGGCTTGGGAAGACGCTTGTTGACAATGTTTCGATTACATAATACAGCAAGTTGTGCGAGTTTGAAGTTGCTTCAATCTAAACATATATAAAATACAATTTCATTGCTTTTTGCATTTCATGCACTATCCTTTCCGTATCCTTGTACTAGGGGTTAAAGCAATTTCAACAAAATACCAATGTTGTATGTGTAGATTGTAGAAAAATTCAAACAGAAGAAGTAGAAAACCTTTTTTTTGGATTTGTTTTTACATTCTTTAGTGGATTAGTTTGACATGGTCACTCAAAAAACCTTTGAAACGATACAGGAATTATTTTTCATAACAAGAAATTTCTAGTCATTCCGCAAAAAATACATGGAAATTTAAAAATTTGGATGGAAATGAAATTTTCAAATATTTAAAGCTAATAACAGCCTCTTGACGATTTTCTACTTTTTAAACTTAAAGCCTGAAGAATTTTTTAATATATATCACTAAAAAACACAATTTCTAAAAACATGAGAATTTCAGGACAAATAAGAGATCCAGGACAGTCAGTTAGGTATTTTCTTACTTCGTTATTCATTTTTATATCCAATTGATATATATCATCTTTTAATCTTGTATTTTCATGTAGTAAATCCCTCGAATTGTCTGAAATATCTACAAAAGCAATATATATGGAAACTAAAAGAATGACACAAGCAATGACACCAAATGTTGACATGTTTGTCCAAAGTAAATGATTTGATAGTAGGGTCTCATAACCATTTTTCTCCTAATTATTTTGGTTAAAATAAAACCTAAAGGGCTTCTTCCACCAATGCCTTTATAATTCATTTTTTGTGGGTTTGTCAGCATTTGAATTGCCAAAAAATTATTTGTTACTTATTGAAAAAACAAATTCTAGAATGTGAAAGCATAGTACCTTTAATTGCTTTCATCAAAACTGATGTCTTTTCGGAAGCAAGTACCCAATCTCCTTTTGAAATCACATCTTCCCCAATGGCGATGAAGCTTTCCATATTACTGATATCACTGCAAATTTGTGTGATTTCCATCATAGCCTGATTCTTCTCTTCTGTTGTTTCTGCTAAATTTATTTGAAAAACACTAATCTCCTGTCGTGCCTCCTGGAGTTGTACGGAGATTTCAGAGACACTTGATCTGTCGAGTTGGAGATTTTCTATAGTGTTCTTCAGTTCCTTATTTTCTTCAATCAAATGACTTGTAGTATCAAGTTCACCTTTAAGAGTTGAAACAGTATGTTCCAAATCTTTAAGCTGTTGTTGCATCATTTGTTTTTCGTTCTGAGTATTTTCAAGCAAAACCTTCATCTCCTCATTTGTTTGGAAAAGTCCACTCAACTCAAGTTTTTGGTTGTCAAAAGCGTTGAAGTTTTGATTCTTACAAGCTGCAAGTTCATTTTGTAAGGCCTCACAGCGAGCAACAGCTTCATTCAAGTGTTCTTGCATTGCAGCGTTATCAGATGGTATTTCACTGTTCCCATCTCGTAAATTCATGTTGGTGTTGTTATACAGTTCTACTTTTAAAAGGGAGATCTCCTTCTCTTTTTCATCAAAGAGCTCCTTTAACTTGGCACGTTCATCACTCCTTTGCTTTTCTTGCGATTCCTTGATTTCCTGTTCATTTAACAGCTCAACTTCGAGATCATCAAGACGGTTCTGAACCTTTTCCATCCAAATTTGAAAATTTTTGATTTCAAAATCAGAATCCTCTTCGTCAAACTCTCTTATACTCTCTTGAATGCTCATTAACAAAGTTGTACTCTCATTGTTGCTGTCAGAAAACATTGTTTTATCTGATACCAATTCCTGCCTTGGTGATACTTTCGAGGAGAAAGATGCCAGCCAATCATTAAAATCAGCTATCTTGAAATTATCAAGTCCCTTTTCATAGTTCTTGATACTGTCCTCTATAGACACAACAGTGTTTTCAAGTTTTGTAATTTTCCTTTCCAACACAATTTTTTCTTCTTTCTTGGAACTAAACCAATCGTAAACTTCATCAAGATCAACGTTATCATTGTCAGAGTTGTCATTAATTTCTTCCTTGAGGTACATTGCAAGTTCCGTTAAATTAGATGCTTTCTCTTGTTCTTGTTTTGCTTCCTGGAGGTATTCATCAATCCAAGTAGAAAAATCTGATGCATCAATATGTTTACCGCCAGATACTTGCCGCATTTTAGATTCAACTGAACTGAGAATAATTTCTTTCATAGAAACTTCATTACTCAGCGATTCGTTTTCTTCTTTTAAGTTTGACAATTCCAAGTCGTTGTTACCACCCCAATCATTGCCCCAATCACTTTCATTATCAGTTTCGTTATTAGACATTTTTTCAGCAAATTCACTTTCAAGTTGTGACTTATCATTTGTTAATTCAGATATCTTTTCTTGTAATGTTAGTTCTGATTGTTTAAACCTTTCAGCATAAGCATCAATCTCTTCGTCTTTCTGCAACAAATGATGTTTCAAGTTTGATGTGTGTTTTTGAAACTCATCTTTTAATTTCTCTACCTCTTCTTGAAGATGATTAATATGCTCGTCCTTTGTGTTGACTTCAGATCGTAAGAAAAGTAGTTCATCTCTCAATGCCGGATTGAAATCTCCACTTAATTGCTCTTCTTCTTCTGGCACAGAGTCATCTACAAAATATAAAGTAACAAAGTTTAGATTTGAAAAAACATATGAGTTAAACAAGTACAAAGTCATTGTGGTAAAAAGTAAAGGATATTTGTAATGTAAACATTAGGAAAAGCTTTTACAAGTTCATAATTTTATCTGTATGTTAGTAATATCAGTGTCACTACTTGATTTTAAAAGTAGAATATAAATAAAGAATAACATTCACCCTGCTGGCCAACAAAAATAAAAGATTCATTCATTATTTGTTAAAATCATAAAGAACACGTTGACACTCTAAAAACATAATCTCTTATAATAATTTGTATTACCACCATATTATCATAGACACGTTTACACATTTTGAAAAGCCAAGTTGTTTATAATTGTTGTTGAAAGAAACTTGTTAAAAAAGCTTCCTAGCAACTCTTATCGCCATTTCCTGACAACACATCTTGATTCTTTTGTTCTGTTAAATACACACAAATTGATATTCAAGCATCTTTAACTTTGAGAGTTAGCAGTCTCCTTACAGTTAACTGCAAACAATGACTTCCGTATAATCGTGATCTTTTGTTATGGGAAATAATTATGATTAAAATAATTTGTCTCCTGCAGAATGGCTTAATCAGGCAGATTGTGCATAACGTGCGTAAGAAGTTGGAAGAAGTTTTACCATGTTGCTTTCCTTGCTACAATCACAAGGGAATGGGGAGTAACTTGAGGATTTTTAACAAATGGGTATATAAAACTCTGATTTATCTAAATATGATCTGAAAGCATTTGAATCAAAAGTAATAAATAAAAACTACATACCTTCCCTGTTAGCCTCAGTTATAACTTCCTTTGTGAAACTTGTGACATTACTGGCAAGAGAAGACAAATTACCACTAATGTTTAACCACGACATGTCCTTTTATTTATGATTTTGTTTTCTTTTTCTTATTTTTAACATGCATTTCAAGGACTAAGTCTAAAATCAAAAAAGGAAATTTTATGCATAAGAACGAAAATCATCACAAACATCATGTTAAGGAGAACAAATAAAATTTTGACAGTTGCAAAGTTTTTTTATGTTTTGAAATCTATAAAAGATTTTGTATAAATCAAGCTCAGGAATCATCAAGAAATTACAAAACGTTTGTTTAAATTGTCTTTATTATAATTGTTTATTTTTGATAAATAAAATCGCTCTAAACAAATAAAAAAAACTGTTGGAAAAACTTGTTGTCTGATTGAAAAAAAATAAAATGGGTTCAAAACACATAAAATAAAGGCTAAATAAATAAACATAATCTGAAAAGGCACCAACAGTGTATATCTTTCTATAACATTGTATTCAATTGAAAATATCAGGTATCAATGTCATGAGACACAGATATATTCTCAAAAAACTTTCTTGAGGAGAAGCCAAACAAATGTCCATGAAAATGTGTTTTTACATTATTGTTGAGGTGAAAAAAGTAAACAGAAAAGTAAATACAGTAGAATAATAGACCGCTAAAAATTACAATGAAAAATGTTCTAAAAAACAAAGACCTTGTCTTAAGGTAATAGTTCTTATAGTTGAAAAAGACAATTACAAAATGAATTTAAAAGAAACATGCAGAGTATGGAACATTAATTTTTTGATCACATGTCAAAAGTATTAGAAGTGTTATTTTTGTATAAGATTTCAATATTTGAGCTCAAAAAAAAATACAAAAGATCAAAAAGCATAAATTCTTAAAACCATATTGTTGTTCTAAATATTTTGATTCTGTAATACAGTAATGTTTATACTTTGTTAAATGTTTTTGCACAGTGGTTCTTATTACAGCAGGGATTTTGAATAAACTTTTTGGACAACAATCTAATGATCTATACAGAAAATTATAAACTAGACAGTGTGATTGTTTTTTCAGACAGCATCCTGGCGAGTGCAAAAAAACAGCGAAAATATAGTGAAACCATCTTTAAAAACAATTTTTATCACCAGAATTTTGCTGTTTGACAGAAAAGGATCATGTCAAATCCAATTGGATGATTTAAATAACAAGAAACCATGAAGTATGGAACTAGATTAAAAACTATACAAATGAAAACAGAAAAGAAAGTCTGCAGAATATAAAAAAATGTATTGACAAAAGAATAGAAAAATAAAGAATAATATTTACAATCTGTATGTTCTCCTTGTAAAGTATGTACAATAAACAAAGAAGTGGAAATTAAAACACATTTTTATTTTAAAGCAAAAAAAACAATGAGGAAACAAAAAAAAGAAAGGAACAATAATTTGAAATGTTCAGATATCATAAATGCAGCATATTTAAAAGTAAAGTAAAGCTAACAATATATTTGTGTTGCATTCTCTTTTTAACTTTTTTACCAGGAAGAATTTTGTACGCTAAACCCAGCTGAACCTGATGCAGCCCTCTGAATTAGAAAAAAAATCCTGCGGCACTTTTTGCCGCCGTTAAAAACATCCACTGTCGCATGAACAAAAGTTGCGACAGCAAAAATATGGTCATTGATAGTAACCAGAGTGGCAATAACGAAAGTAACAACAACAAAATCTATATAAACTTAATTTCCAACCTGATTTTGACGCTCCTGTCGAATTTACTACAGTAATAACATACAAAAATACATGAAAGTATGGCGATAGTAATTATGAAAGGATAGACGGCAGCTACAGCGGCAATTGCCGATTGCCGCCGTTAGTACTGAGGGCTGCTGATGTTAGATCAAATCTTTTATTATGTAAAATGCAAAAAAAAAAAAAACACAAAATAATTGTTTAGTACAGTATCTCTAAAATATAATTAGCTTTGGGGAAAACATTAATATTTGAACATAAAAATATTGGTTGCTAATATTTAATTTACATACAGTATCATTGTACACCATCATAATTATAATTATACTTTTTAATAACTTCAAAATTCAATATCATTTCAAAATTTTAAAGTTTTCTTTACTGGGAAACAAACAGAAATTATCAACATACACATATCAATCTCTTTCCATCCAAAATTTCATCTTGTACCTTAGCTGAAAATACTGCTTTATCAGCTACAAATGAAAACATGGCACAAAAGAAGCAGGCAACCATTCCTCCAATTGCACAAAAATAGGCAATACCAATTGAACAATTGCCCATTTGAAATTTGCCAGGTTTTTTACCCTCATGACACATCTTTCCAATTCTCTCATTATCCCATCCCAAAGGATAAAGTATAACAACCACAATCATAAAAATACCTAAAAAAGATGTGAGTAAAAAATTATTTAACGAATAATCCTAGAATATGTATATACATATTTTACCCAAGTTTGCACACTCTATCCGGCACCTTCTTGTTCAGAATGACAAAGAAAATTTTGAGAAGACTTTAGGGACAACAAACACCTTATTTTGTACGTAGTATGAAGTACCGTATTATGCACTAACATGTATGTGATTAAGACATACCTACTTGGTTATGTCCTGTGAAATTAAATTGATATTTTTAAAAAGAACAACATTTCTTAAGAAGAATGAAAAAATATACCTGCAATTGTTTGAAGAATGCCCGCTAAATTCATTAAAGATTTCCTACGAATGATTTGTTTACAAAAGCTAACAACTGCCAATACACTTGCAATTCCCAAAATAAATAAAGCTGTACCAATGAAAAACAAAGCACATTGCCAGGCTACAGAGGAAACTTTCGTAAGACTCTGAGCATATGGCCGACAGAGAATTCTCCTAAATCCCCTTGAGAATTCACATGTGTTGTATATACCAATTGTATCAACGTAGTCATAAGTTTTATTGGTCGCCAGACGATTCCATTGTTTTTGCTCACTAACCAACCAACGAGGATAGAAAGTTGCACTAAGCACAAGCATAAATGTGCCAATTGATGATAATATCCATAAAAGACTTCTACATGTTACAATAATGAACAACATAATTGCCTTTTTTAATAAATAGTCTAAAACAAGAGAGAAACTTGTAACTTTTTAACTGAAAACATTGGAGCCTCTATTACTCATATACAGTATACAGTAAATCAGACATGTCAAATATATGTCAAATGTAGAAACTTGATAAGTAAATAAGTATATAAATATTTATTTACCTATTTTTTAGTTATATGTACAATTTCTTTGCTAAAAGTTAGACGGCTGGAGACCATACCAATAGCCAAGGCTAAACAAGGGTATGGCCACCAAGGTGTTAACAAGAGGTGTCAAAAGTACAGTGGAACGAAAAAGACATAATAAATAAATACTGGGAAATAAGGAAACAAGGAAAAATAAAATAAATAGAAATGACTAGGACTAATTATATTGCCAAAAATAACTACATAGAAGAGAAATTAAACATAGTTTGACAACAAATAAGGCTTGATTATAGATTGAAACTTTTAAAAGCAGATAAGAAATTATTCCAATCACTGATACAGGTATACACACTGTAAGTGATGGATTTTAACCCGAAGGTTGTAGATTTAACACTTGGTTTAGCAAGAATTCGCTTGGTAGCACCTCTAGTTTGGATAGATTGAGTTAGATGTACAAAATTGAACATATCTTGCAGATCTATTGGAGCAGATTGATTTAGGCATTTGTGAACAAGCAAGATGTTAAGAGATTTGATGATATCGGCCAGTTTCAAGATCTTACTGTTAGCAAAAAGTGGGGAACTCCTACCAATGGACTTCAATTCAGAACCAGTGTTAAGAAGACTTGTGTCATCAGCAAACAAAAATGGCTCACTGTAACATATTGCATTGTGATGTAGATTAAAAACAAAAGTGGACCCAGTACAGAGCCCTGTGGAACACCAAAAAGGATTATGGATATAATAGATTTAAAGCCATTAATTTCCACATATTGGCTGTATATATACATGGTTATTTTAAGAAAATATGGGTAAAGTGCAGACGTGGACAGCATGTTTTTTGGTGTTAGGCAGGATTCCTAATCTTTTCAAAAATAGAAAAACATGTATGGCAGAGAGGAAAAGAGTCTAACTCATTGTGTGATACTTGACGTTAGTGTAAAAATCGAAATCTGCCTAACAGTGATTGAAATATTGCAGTCAGGGAAATCCTACAAATGCGGAATACCTCGATTGCGGTATAAAAAATTTAAGCCTTACTGTTTTTCCTTTACGGAATCACTCAATTCTGTTTTCGTTGC
>JAYRBV010012237.1:0-12239 GCA_036023255.1 Mitrocomella polydiademata
GATGTTCCGCACGGTGTTTTGTTTACAAATATATACGCATGCGCACTCAGTCCCCCAGTTTTTCGGGGGATAGAACCGAAGAAAACAGAGTATTGCCTACAGACCACCGCAGCGGCAATTCGCTTTAAAAGCGAAGCAGAGCAAGGTGGGATGTTGCGCAGACAACTGAACAAGTGAGCATCTTAAACCCTGCCCCCTGTTAAAAAAAAGACAAAACTTTGTTTAAGAAATTGCATTTCAACTGAGCCGTCGCGCATTCAAGTTTGGCATTACGGTTATATGTAAATGTTTACTTAACAATAGAGTCTGTTTGTGTTCGACTGAATTTCTTTTACACTTCATGAGTTTTCTTTTTAAAAGCTATAAATTTTCTTCTTCATTTTTCTAACATTACATCAACAGCCCTGTGTTTGCTTTAGAGATCAGATCAGATTCAGAATAGTATCTAGAAAATGATTATACTATTTGTGTGTGGGGCAGTGCCAAAGGGTTTTTTTCAGCAGAGGTCCGTATCAAGCATTGTGAAGCTTTCATATGTGAAGATTTGTGAATGCAAAATTAATGGCTGCCAGCTTTAGTAATCTGCATCAATTTTACTGGTAATAACAAACTTAAAAGGGAAGAAAATATCAGTTGCTTTTTGCTTTTTTCAGGTAATAGTATAGTTCTTTCATTACACGGTAGTTCCCACTTGTCAGTTTTGACCGTATTAAGGACAGGACTTAAGGAAAAATTTCGCTTACGGGAGATATGCTAAAATTTGATTTTGAAACAATACAAAAAGCCGATCTTTAAATTATTTAGTTGGTTTGTATGTGGTCTTATCAATTTCCTAATTTCAATCAAGTCCTATCAATTCACGTAGGAAAAAAAAGTTTACCGGAATCAACATACCAAAAAAACCTCCCAGTCATCACTCTAGCCACATCAGGTCTGTTTGAGCCACCTCCAGTGGATCTTGGTACATGGCATATTTCGCTCCACCAGGATCTGGTAATTCTTTTCACCCCAGATGGTTTTGACTTTTCCTCTGCGGGGACACTGAGAAAGGGGTGTGACATACACCCCTTGAAATATACCAAGCAAAGGTTTTTATTCTCTTATTAGAACTTTAGCCAGCATGGTTTTAAATTGTTGACTTTTGACAATTTTGTAACCCTTACAAGGACTAGAATTGATTATTCGTGATTTGCGAGTGGGACTTTGAGAAAGTGGGACTTTGATAAAGAGGGACTTTGAGAATGTTAAAATTAATACACACAACCCTGGTTCAGCAAAGTCGCCACACACTCGTAAAAGTTGATTACAGATCGATGATAGTGCACACTAAAGTGAAAAGCAAGACACTTTCAACAATCTTGCCTGTTTGCACTTAACTCCACTTTCTGAAGAAAATTTAGTTGAATAAAAATGTGAAACTGTGGTATGCACAAAATATTCAAAAGTTTAGAAAATTAATCAAAGCTGCAATCCGAGGTATTGTTCATATTCCCAAAACAATAAAATTCTAAACTACATAAATACCATGACTATTCTACCGCCAGTGGGTTTTATTTTTTAAACTCTTGGTTTTTGTGGCGATTGAACCTAAAATTGCCAAATAATGTCAGGAGTTTTTTATACTTATTTATGGCTCTTTATTTCGTTGATGAATATTTGTTTTTTAATTGGATTTAAGTTCAAGAAATTCACGATGCATGAAAAAAGGACGAGCCAAAGAAATTTCCCCAAAAAGCCAAAGCAACGTTAAGCTAAAATAATTTTAGTCCATACGATTTATAGAAATAACCAACCCCTTACAAAAATTATATATTGGTATTTTTATTATAAAGAACAACCATGATGAAAGTTACACAATACACGATTTGGTTGTTTGTTGTCGCCAATCTAATGGTAGCAGAAAAAGGTAAACAATTTAAATTTTGTTTTATTCCCCAGATTCACTTGCTTATGTTCGCTCGGCCCAAAATTGTTGCAGTTGGCTAAGTCGAACGAACATAGGCTACATACTTTTCACGCAGTAGAAATAAAAGTAAATCTTGCCGCATAAAAATATTTGGGTCGGAAGGTTGGAAAATAATTTGTTGTGAAACTAGCGTTGCTTCAAGAGTTAATGAAAACATTTTAGGAGACCTGATGGATAGTTTACAAGGATACATTTATCTTTTTTTAAATTCAAACTAACATCATTTTACGGATGGCCTTTTATGCGATCCTTCTTGTGGCCTGTAGAATAGAAATAGTTCTCCTTTTCTTAAACAACCTTTTGCGCAAACTTTGTTCGCAGTATTTCCTGTTTTCCCTATGATTACCCGATATTCCCCGGTATTCCCTATATTACCCGATATTCCCCGGTATTCCCTATGATTATCCGATATTCCCGGTATTCCCTATGATTATCCGATATTCCCCGGTATTCCCTATGATTATCCGATATTCCCCGGTATTCCCTATGATTACCCGATATTCCCCAGTATTCCCTATGATTATCCGATATTCCCCGGTATTCCCTATGATTACCCGATATTTCCCGATATTCCTATAGAGCGACTTACCAAGTCTATGTGACCTGTAACTCATTCATTTCATAGTGCGATTGGTATGCAAAGATAAATCGCAACATTGTTTGCTTGTTAAAGAAGACGATGTCTGTCAAAAAGGCTCTATAACAAGAATGCTTTGCCGTAGGACTTGTAAGGCATGTGGTAAGTTGTTTATTTCATAATGTTTCAAGTCAGAGATAATCAAACTAGTGTCCGACATTTAAGAGCGATGTGCGCTTGATCCAACATCAATTTCCATATTGTGGAAAAGTGTTTTCTTATTGATGAGTAACCAATGCCGCTCAACAATATAACTTTTCGATGCAAACGTCTACCATTATAAATGTTACATGATACTCGATCCAGTTTCCCTTTTAGCCATACAACATTAACTGTTTTCCATTTTGGATATTGACAAGACAGGACAGGACAAAAAAAGCTATACTGAAATCTGATTGGTGACTTTAAACAATAAAAAAAGCCATTCTCGCCATTTTGATTGGCTATGATCTGTCCTGTCCTGTCCCGGGAAAGTTGAACTGAATTCAACTTTTGTCTCGGGACAGACTTGGGACAGCCGAGAGAAATAGGACATGATACTTTACCCGTGTCCGGTGTCCAAAAGTGAACAAGGGGAAATCCATCTTTAGATTTTATGCCTTAGTCCTTAGTTTAAATTTTCCGCATAGTTTATACCGTTCATTGTTTTCCCAAGGTAAACTCCTTTGCCAAAAGGTCTTGGATCAGCAACTTCTAGTGTTGAAACAGTATATAAGACAACCTCGTACCCAGACGTCTGGTACACCAGGTTAGCAAAGATCTGAGAGAATTCAAAGTGATTTTGGGTAAAATCTATTTTTTATTAGAATGCAAAGATTCTGACAACCCACTTTGTGGCACTGATGATATCTGTACATCTCAATCTGGGAGAATGTTATGTCCAAACACTTGTAATGCATGCGGTAAGTACATAGGTCTGTTAGATGTGTACAAATTTAACAGATAATACCTCATCTGACAAGATTTATGTGGCTTTCAAAAAGTTTTCCAAAGCCTGTAAAATGTTTTTGTCACTTGTCTTTTGTCCAAAATTGTTTTGTCCGGAAAAGGTAGTCGGCAAAATAGTGTAGAATGACGCAGAAAGAATACAAACGAGTACATAGAACCTAAACGAGTACCTAGAACCTATGGCTTCACCATAGATTATGGTTGTTTCAAACTAGGGATTTCTGATTTTGCACAACTTATTTAGAATTTGAGGTGTTACCTCCCAACCAAGAATCAAACGAGGAAGATCTGGATATGGGCCAATCAACAGGACAAAATGATCTGAACCAGTCAGGGTCAAATGATGGCCAGTCATCAGACCCAAATGAGTCAGGAGCAAATGACAAAATCAAGGACTCTTTTAAAAAAATCCGGCAAAAATTTAAAAGCAAAGGTGAGCCCATAAACGATATCATTCTACTGTAAGGTATAGCGGTTCAATCTTGTTTAGATACAACAGTGTTCCCAGGGCCTTTTTTGTTGTCCCCAGGGCAGTCAGGTTTCCTAGCTCCTGTAGCTCCTAGCTTAAATCTGCCCAAAGTGCCCAAAGATATCCAACCAGAGTCTTGAAATCTCTTCTTAAACTCAACTGTCATCTGGCGTATATAAACAGTTACAAGCAAAGGACAATTATTATTCTGTATTTTTATATATATATATATATTTAAATCGAGTACGAGCTGATTTTTTGTTATAAAAAACTAGGCCATGATTTCACCATCATGGTTGAAATACGGACATCAGTATTTTGATTTTAAACAAATATTATACCCCATTTTGATTGGATCAGGATTCAAAGATTGGTTCAAACAATTACAAGCCATGGACAATTCAACCAATGGGAATGATGACACCCAACAACAATCAACTCCCCCTGGAGGGAACACATCAGATGACAAGCCAAAAGATAAAAATAGTGAAGAAGAGCTTGCCGAGGATGGTTCTTTGAGTAGTAAGTCATCATCAATGTTATCCGTGGCCGAGTGGTTAAAGCGCCGAGCTTAGGATCCAAAGGTCCGAGGTTCAACCCCGCAACGAGGCTTTCGGCGGTGAAAAATGTTAATCATTGCTAATTCTATAAGACTTCCTTAAGTAGGTATCTCTTAAGGATGAAAGAAGGTATCCTGGGAAGAGGCTATCCATGTTCAAATAATCTAGTATGGTGTGTTTTTCTGACTGATCCTTAAGTTGTGTCGTCGTACTTTATTCTGATTTGCATACATTGTCAAGGTTTTATATCTTCGAGCATGCGTTCGTTCACTTTCCCAAATTTGATGATTTTTGTTTATAGATGAATGTCTCACAGCACACAACGAGAAACGTGCCAAGCATAAGAACACGCCACCTTTGAAATGGGCTTCCAGCCTCGAAAGCTCCGCACAGGCTTGGGCAGACAAGATGGCTGCCTCTGGTAACTTCGGTCACAGTTCAGGAAACGAAGGGGAAAACATTGCCTGGCGATCAAATAAAGATACCAAAAATGCTTGTGAAAAGGCCGTACAGGACTGGTGAGTGTGGTATATATTTAATCCACCAGATAAATCGGGGGAAATAGCAAACAATACCCAAGAAACTAGGTAGACGTCGTGAGTCCACTTCAGTCCTCTGTTTTCCGTGTAAAAGTCAACTGAGTGTTAATCATATAGTGTATATAGTTTGTCAAATGCGAATATATCATTATAAATATGTTTGTATTTTTTTATTATACATGCATGATGAAAATTATAAGATTGTAATTTCCACATTTTCTGCTGTAGGTGTTTCGACAACATAGGCAGGACCTTCATTGATGATATTCTACTTATCTACTGTATTATTGTCCTAATTACGTGTTTAGGTACGATGAAATTAAAGATTACAATTTCAACAACCATGGCGGTGGCATGACGGGTCATTTCACGCAAATCGTTTGGAAAAGCTCAACCGAACTGGGTTGTGGTGTTTCGCGTTCTGGAAAAGGTGTCTACACTGTGTGCCAGTATCTACCCGCAGGTAATTTCATTGGCAGGTATGCAGAAAATGTTGCAGAATTAGCATGAGAAACAAGTGATATTGTATATTACCATCATTGATGCTGAAATCTACGACAATGTTGCAGCAGAGCTACCTTAAGAGAATTAACATAGGCGGTAACTTAATTTTGCGGTTGCTAAAAATGGTATATTTGGCAGGAATTTAATTTAATGGTTAGCTAAATTTCTTAAATTTGGCGGGAACTTAATTTGGCGGATTTCCCCTAAATACCGCTAAATGTAATTCCCGCCACGTAAAACTAATTCCCTTAAGGTAGCATGAGACAAGTGAAATTGTATATTATTATCATTGCTGCTAGTATGAAGTAAGTCTAGTACCAAATTCTGATTTATAGAATTTTTTACTATGTATATATTATAACTATATATTATTCGTTGCTGAAATCTATTTATTTTGTTAAGTATGTATCTGTATATATGTATGAATATATTTATTAATACAAAAAATTTAAACCATTTCTAAAATATTTATCTTTACTGTTTAAATCCGTTCGTTTATGAACGGATGATTTATAAACACTCTCATTTCACTCCAATGAGTTATGACCATTTTGAAAACTACTACCTAATCGGACAAAACAATGTCGGACAAAATTTTCGTCACCTCCAAAACATTTCGTCACTTTTGTCCGACATTGTCTTGTCCGATAAGGTATATCTCAAATAATATAACGATAACCAGTCTAGTTTTAAATTGGTATCGTTGCATTGAAGTTTCAGTGATAGAAAATTGCGCAAGCCGAAGATGTTTTAGGGTTCGGTTACACTTACACCCGAAGTGAAACTCAAACAAATCTTCATCTTCAATTTTTTCAACCTGTGAAATTGTTCATACTCCTCCTTCCTGTTGATGGCCTAAATGCTCTCCTCCTTCCTGTTGATGGTCTAAATGCTTCGGTGATGGAGTACTTTAAGTCAAAACCCAAGGATTAGGACGAACAAATAGACTTTGTATTTTGCACTTTGTCCTTACACTCTGTTTTACAGGTCATCAATCGTTTCCAAGGGTAAAATAGAAGCAGTCCGATCAATCAGCATCGAAAGATTTTTGTTTTATGATGTAGCAATACTAATTCATCAAATTTGATTGACTCAACTTTATCGACAGTCAAAATAGCTTTCACTGAGCCCCTTTTTCATACCATTCAGTTAGTGTAGGTGATATTAATTAACGATTTCTCCCTTTAACTACGTACAGTTACATTCCCGCTAGAGATGCGAGCATCATCATTGCTCTAACTCTTTTACACAGGATAGTAGAGTGATGCTGTGATTCTCAGCCAGGAAAGATGTCTCGTTGCAGGGGCTTACCTTTTGGCCCGAACAGCGTACGTCGAATTTCGCCGTCCTAATTAGACTATTTCATAGTCCGATATACTGAACGATTTTGTTTTATTTGTTGCGCGGGGTCGGGGCGCACGGTAATTAGATTCCGCGCGGGGATAGATATTTTGACGTGATGATTGTTGTAAGTAAAGACTCTCGGAAACTACAAAATAGTCTACACCCTAACGAGAAGAAATATTTAGCCATTTGCCAGCCCGCAAAACCTTTTCGCCTATTAAAATATCAAAATAAATGAAACTGTCGTCGTTGAATAAATTGGCCGTACACTTATAGAGATATCACACATGTTTTAATTTGTAAAGATTAGAGAAAAGGTTATCATTTGAGAAATCTCTTTGGTTAACTATAACAGATGGAAATTGATATTAGATTAGATTGTTCTCTGGCTCGTTTATTCGCTCCATGGTTTATTGTGGGGGGAAAAACTTAAAGAAACAAAATATTTCTACCCACGATATTTCTTTTATGGGATATCTCTCAACATTTAGCTTTTTGATTTAATACATTAAATCCCTTGTGCATCATATATAACTGCCTCATTAAAATTTAATTGATTATGTTTAACTCATTATTATTATTTTGATGTAATTGCAACTTTTTTGAATAACAAGTAAATATATTTTTCGTTTTCTTGCGTTTTGCTTCGACTGGTTGGGAGATATAATAAAACATTTGTCGAGACATTTCTAGAAAAAAAAATGGCTTCACTTGTTTCTTCACTTACGGAAAGTGTTGATGAAAACGAGGGAGAAAATTTAAAATGGAAAAGCAGGAGGCAATACTACTTGAGTTGCATTGGTTATACTGTAGGCATCGGTAATATGTGGAGGTTTCCTTGGCAACTAAAGAATAATGGCGGAGGTAAATATGGTGGTTGTATTTAGTAGTATTTTTCAACTGGCTTGTAACTACTGTATATAAAGATTCTTTTGAAAGACGAATGCACGCTGAGCCAGCTAAGTGTGTTGTCAAGACGACTAGTAGAAAGGTATTGTAGATCTGGCTGTAGATAGGAAACCTTGCTTTGTATTCTCTCTTTAAGCGCCGTTCCACACCGTTCCGCAAGATCACATCAATAATCCACGATCAAACCATAATCCACCAGTTTACATATAATATCAAAATGCAGGTCTATTGTATTTGCATTGATACGATGCACAATATTGCGTACCTTACCAATACAATACTCTCCACATATTGCGTACCTTTCCAATACAATACTCTCCACATTCATTGATGCTAGATGAAATACTGGAATGGACCTGGCACACCCTGCCTCCAAGCCAAGGGTACAAATTCTAGTTGTTAGACAGCCAAACAATCAAAAAGAGCTTAAAACAAAAAGGTAAAGGTATTAATAAACTACAATAATGACGTCACTCAATTTCTCACAATCTTCCTATTGGACATAGGTATTTTTATGGAAACCATCAGAACGAGTCTCATACGTTGGAGTGCACTTTCTATTGAAGTCACAGTCATATTACAAAATACCCACTGGTTTAATCTTAATTTGAAAGAAATTCTCGACTTTCAAAGAAATCGGAAATAAACCTAGTGTCGAAGCATTGAAAATGCTCACTTCAGTTCTCGGTAATCACTTCGCCATAGACCGGTAGCTCAGTTGGTAGAGCAGTAGCCCTAGAATGGATAGGTCGTGGGTTTGAGTCAGGCGCGTATCTACAGGAAAAAGAGGTGTCTGCGAAGCAGCACATCGAATTCGAAATTGCCTAAATATGATTGAAATTGGTGTCTGCTACCGCAGACGCGCAGACACCCCAGATACGCGCCTGGTTTGAGTCCCGACTGATTCGTAGATTTCCCAACAGATCGGGCCAACTACACAACGTGCGTAATTTCATTTCAAATTGAAGATTTGTTTTATTTCCAGGGTCCTTCTTATTGGTCTATACTATTCTGTTCGTGTTGATTGGAATACCAATGGTGTACTTGGAACTTGCCGTGGGAAGGCTCTACAAAAAAAGTGCCATTCGATGTTGGGGCAGTGTGTCCACATATTGTAGCGGTATTGGTGTCGCTAATTTCTTCTCGTGTTTGGTCATCTGTTCGTATTACGTTGTGGTCCTTAGTTGGAGCTTGCTGTATTTTCTTCATTCCTTTCAAAGTCCCGTACCCTGGAGATCATGCCCTAGGTAAAATTATAATTTGCTTTCGAGAGATGACAACACTGACCGGGTGTTTTCTTTTATCTTGATGTAACATTTTTAATACATTTCTTGCTAATGGATTTGTTTAAATATTTTTATAAGAACGAAAAAGAACTTTGAGTGCCTCTTTGACACAATATACACTTCAAGGCTATTAGTTTCTTTTGAGGAACCTCACTGAGGAAGACTCACTCAATCCCCGCACGGTTGTGCTACAGTATGTCTGTAGACTATTTTATTATCCGTTACCGAGCGATTTTTCTCATTTGTCGCGCGGGTTTGGGGCACGGAATTATTAGGAATCTAGGTCGTAATAGCATAGTATATTTAATGTGGATACCCTTGCTAAGATAGAGCCTTACGGTCTTTCGGTTCTTTTCAGAAGAGTTCACGGACAGTTTACTGACACTTTGCAACGTAATTACAGTATTGCAGTGTGATTTACTTTTTGATTTTTTAGCAACATGACCAATGCTTTGACTAAGGAGTGTGACGTGGCGGGACCGGTGAGCTTTTACTGGCATCGTACCACCCTGGATATAGCGAGTAACATAAATGACGGTTGGTCAGTGAACACTAACGTTTTCTTGGCTTATGTAGCAGTATGGGCCATTTTGTTGGTGACGGCGTATAAAGGGATTGAGAGCGTTGGAAAGGTGGGAAATTATTAAAGTTCTCTTCGAATATGAAAGTGGCCTTTTAGCCTTTAAAATGTCAAAACTAATCAAAAGTTTTTTAAAAATAACATACCTTGTATTAGCTAGGAAACCTCGCACTCCTTAATATAAAACCTACATATTTTGCGATAGATTTTCACAATTTTTGCTTATCAGCTTTATTTTATTTTGTTTAGTGAAAGAGTCAAAATCAGGTTTCCTAGCTAACCTGGTATTCAAATAATTTATTTAGTAAATAAAGTAAAAGAAAAAAGTTCAAATTCAAATTTTTGTGAGACTAATTTCAAATTATAACTTTTAATTTTGCCGTCATTAAATATATTTAGAACTGAAAAAAATTGTCTATTTGTTTTAATTTTATCTATATCCTATATCAAAAATATCCAAAGACCTATATTTTTAATCATCACAGGACATTTTTACATCCAGGTCTTGATCTGCTATTCATGCACGCTGAGAAATATTTGTCGCTTCTTTAGAATTAATAGAACGAATAAAACAAATTCAATCACAGTAAATCTTGTAAAAACATCAACTTGACCCCTTTGGAGGTCCAAAATCAGACGCTATATTGTTAGTCATTCTCTTAATTTTTCAGATTGTCTACTTCACAGCAATATTTCCATATTTTGGTCTTCTGATTGTCTTTGGAAGAGTTGTACTTCTTGATGGTGCTGTCAGTATGGGTCTCAAGACATTGACAACGCTTGAGGTTTAAAATTTCGATATTTTAAGTGGGTTGCTTAGGCTTGCTTTATAAGGCCGCACTAACGTCGCGTCGAATTCAATTCTACAAGCCTTTACATACGAAGAGAACACTATAGTGTAAGACGCGACGCTAGTGCGGCCTTATAAAGCAAGCCTTATTAACCGAAGTGGGCACTACAGAAGTGTTTTTTTATAAGATCACTTCCCTGCCCATATAAGCACTTATTTGAGATTGAGGAAGGAGCGCTTATTCGAGATTGAGGAAGGGGCGCTTATTCGAGATTGGGCGTCAAATCGTTATTTACAATTTGGCAACCTCGTCCCAGGGCGATTTTCGATCCGCTTTTTTTTTACATTTTGAGACCAGCGCCGTTAAATATCAGATTGGTACAAAAGCGAAAAAGACCCTGGGGACGAGGTTGACAATTCGGATCTGTTTGAGAAGCGTTGTCATTCATTGATGTATGATAAGCATAATACTACCACCCCGCCCCGTTCTACCATGCAAATGCAAAGTTCTTTCTACGAAGGGTTGATAAAAACAAAATCTTTCTTTACAGTGGAGATACCTGGTCAATTTGGACACGTGGCTGAAAGCCGCTCTGCAAGTGATATTTTCCACAGGTTTAGCTATCGGATGTTTCATGACGTATTCCAGTTACTGCCCTCAAAAACAAAGTCTGTTGTTGGACACTTCTCTGATAGTCACCGTGGAGTATCTATCATCGATGATTGGTTCAGTAACTATATTCTCCGTTCTTGGACACAGGTAATACTCACTTGGTAATTTAGGCCCTGGTATATCAGTCACATCACGTGTGCACGCGCGGTTAAGCGATCTTTTTTTTTGTATACCTTATCGGACAAAATAATGTCGGCCAAAAGTGACGAAATATTTTGGAGGTGACGAAAAATTTTGTCCAGCAAATATTTTGTCTGACATTGTTTTGTCCGATAAGGTATCCTGCCGTTCAGAAATTGACAAAACCAGCAATTTCATCCAAATAACAAGTCTATCCGATATACCGTTTATCGGGGGAATTATTGTCTTATTTTTGGTATTTTTTGGTATATTGGTTTAAGATCCGCGTTGTCCAAAACTACTGCACATGCGAGCATTTTAGAAAAAATGAAAAATGAAAACAAATGGTAGATTTTGTTGTGGAACTTATAGGCTACGCGGATCTGAACTAATGTCGGTAAGGCAAAAAAGCCCGAAACAGTAAATCGGGTAGTCTACATGTACCGCTACTTCCAGCATAACGTAAACTGGTTGTCGGTCAATTTATTGGTATTTTTCATCAAAACCCTTCATTATAAACAGAAGAAGCAGCATTCATTGGTTATTATATCTTGTAGGATTCACTTGTTACGTGAACAATGTTTGAAGAAACAAATCTCTCTACACGATCTACCTTTACAAAACAATTCCTTTATGGCTTGCGATGAAAAACATCTCCTGGCATCGGTAAAAATTTGTCTTCCATCTTTAATTCCATATGTAACAAATAATGGCCTTTGCCTGGCTGCTTCAAAAAACGTGGGCCAGGGTCTCTTTCACGGCGACATACAAATATCAGAAAAGTCGCAAAGGACGAGGTTAATTGCCATGGAATCCATTCTAAACTCAAGAAGGGGAAAAATAGTAGCATGGCTAAGAAATGAAATAGTTCAAGCAGCCATGGTATCCATTCTAAACTGAAGAAGGGGAAAAAT
>JAYRBV010012248.1:0-24316 GCA_036023255.1 Mitrocomella polydiademata
AATTATTAGTTGTGTATATCTATTAGTTCTACAATTTACATATGTCTGGATATGAATAAAGTGCTGTAATTATTATTACATGATAAAACCTACCTACATGATAATATAGCAAGGTACTTTTTTTTTATCTTGGCTGTTTATTTATCAATCATATATATAAATAGATAATCTTGTAACCTTTCTACTCCCTTGTGTATAATTAGCATTTGTTTATTTAAAGTATTATAAATCAAGTTTATTAGTTTATATAGCTTTTAGGATTTCTGTTTTGTCTTGAACTCATCCTTACGAAATATGAACTGCATGAAAGTAAAATGTTTATGTACAAATAAGTTTAGGTTAACAGTGACTTTCATCAATCAAATATAAAATTGTGTAACCTTTGCATCATGATTCCATTATCGACCATACATTTACCACTAAAATGTGATGTTCCATACATTTTGTGCCCAGCCGGAATCTTTGAAAAAGCAAAATACTTATTAAAGATTTTTTGTACTTCTAGGTGTGAAGAGCTTATCTATGAGCATGAGTGGAGGGCTTTCCACCCGAATACCACGGTTCAACCGTAGGGCATCTGCATCAGCTACAATGGACTCTGATACATTAACACAATTGACTAGTTCATTTGAGGCAACAATAAGTCGCCAAGAATATAGCAGTAATAGATCCGATTCAGGGATTGGCTCGGCAGCAACGAAGCAGAGAAGAAAAAGTCTTCAGCGAAACCACAGTATGTATGAAAGAGGAGAAAGTAAAAGAAAAACCTCCGTCACACAACAACATGCACCTATTATTGAGAAAGTTGAGAGGCCAAATTTTCCAAAAACTTCAGGCCTAAATGCAATGTGTAAGTATTTTTAAGAAGTCAAAATGCAATTAACTGTTGATAATATAAGATTTGACAGTCTAAAATCTTTCTAATATAAAGTTGTTAAAGGTATTTTTTAATACTTTTTACACTTTCATAATGATTGAAATTTTTTTTTGAATATTTTGTAATTCACATTTGAAATTTATCATTTAGCTTTAAAACGGCACAAATCGTTTAGTGCTGGTGAAAGACCAAAAACAGCTAAACGTGTTCCTATAGCTTCACTTAAACGCCCGATGGCTTCTTCATCTTCAAGTCCTAATACACTATCGCCATCAAACACTCCAAGAAATAATGTAAATCTGAAACGGAGAGGAACAATTCATACATTGGATATAGCTAAGAAAGAAGGAATTTTGAGCAGACGCCCTGGTGTGAAAACCACTGCAGTAGAAGGTAGGTCAATTTTTATGACTTCAATTCAGTTGAGTTGAGTTTTTTAGAAAGGTTAAAAAATGAATGAATTTAGAATTTTAGATAAAAAACATCATTATATAAATCAAGTAACTTATTACTTGATATTCAGATGTTTTTAACTAATTTTTTAGAGTTGTATTTACATTATTTTGGCTGCTTTTAAGAAAGTACACTTATTTCTTACTTCTTTATCTCAATAGTTAATTATCAGGTATTTCATGATTTCATAAGAGAAAAGAATAAGTTCACAAGTTACTTTACATTGCTAATTTTACATTTCTCTCTTGACAAATTTAGAAATTTTCAAATAACTATTAGTTTTTCTGACCTGTAAAAGTGTCAGATATGGTAGTAATATAATAAGCACCCAAAAGGTTCTATTAAGCTAAATTTGGAAAAGGAGTTTACAATCTTTTATGCATGTTGTTTGGTTTTTGAACAAACTTTCCCATTAGGGAATTTTCTTTCATCTTTCTTTGTCCTTTTCTTTTTGTATTTTGTGAGATTTCATTTCAATACATTATTAATGTCAAATTATTATTGTAGTTTCTCTTTTCACAATGTAAGAAGATAATAAAAAAACAAGAAACTAAAAAACTTTTTTCACCTGTATATAATTTATCACCTCCTTCTACTCAAATTCGATAAAAAAAATCTTTATGAACTGAATAACAAAGAAAAACTTACTCACAAAACTCTCCTTCTTCGAAATGAAAAAGACAAGATAAAAATAACGAAAAAATGGCTACAACTCTGAAGAATATATGTAAGTTTTCTTCTATTTGCTGAAGTTTATTTTTTATATAAGTTATTAAAATTTTAAATATATATCCACATCTCTCTTAAAATATTTCAGATTTCACAACAAATCCCAAAATTACATAATTTTATATTTCTCGACCACAATTTGAATAGCTTTTAGTAGTGGCTTTTCTTCTCTGATTTTTAAGTTATTGTAGAAAAAAGTTGAAATACACACTTTGAATGCAGCAAAGTACTTTATTTGGCTGTCCTCTGTCTAAAAAACTGTATACTGTATACTAGTATCAACAATAATAATAACTGTCTAAAGCTATTTGATCGTCTCGATGGATACATTGACTCTGATAGTTTAATTTTGAAGCCATTTAATGCTATTCTGCTTATTAGATTTTACAAGGTTCTTAGTTTTGTTATATTCATTATATAACTTTAAATCGATAATGGTAAAAGCTTTTTTTACTCATGTACTTGTCATGATTAATTCCTGTATGATAAAAAGTTTTCAAATTTTCACACAAATGCAATAAAATCCACTACATTCATATTTACATGAATATTTTTTGTTAAATATCCTTGAAAAGTGATCATGTATGGTGAATTTGTAATGTTTCAAAGATAGATACAACTCAAGCTTTGACTTTCTGACAAAGTAGAAAATTGGGTTTTGTTGTGTGGTTATTTTAGATAAATCACTTCAAGTATTTTAAGTGTCTTAATCTTTTTCTTACACTAAAGTATTCCTAATTCGCGACTGTAACTTATTCCTTCAACTCAACTGTTATTTTGATTTGCTTTACAAACCTGTTGCTTTTGACAAATATCCTGTATGTATCAGCCATTTCCTTTTGATGTTCTGTGTCTCTTTATCACTATGCCCTCTGGTTTGCCATATATCTATTGATAACTAGGTGATATATTTTCCTTTCATTCTCTGTTATTTCATTGTTTGTTTTTATGTCTTATTCAAATCTAACCGTTATTTGTCTTCCACATTACATTGTGTTGTATGTGGTTATTTTCTGCTTGTGTTTAGAGTTTAATCTAAAAATGACCTTTGGTCATGTAGTAGATGTTTACATTCTAATTTGTAGAAGATTTACTAAATGCAAAATGTCAATAACAAAAAAAAGTAAAGATAAATGTTCTTAAAAGCATGTTGAATTTCACCGAAGAGTTTTTGGAATGCTACAATATTTTTTGCTATAAATATAACATGAAACATGACATCAAAATTGAAATTGTTTAATGATAACTATGAATGATGTGATATGATATGATATGATATAGGACATTGCTATTGCTACATTTTTTGTTTGCTTAATATGGATTTTTGTAGACATGCTTCACATTTTGTATTTCTAAAATATATTAGGCGACTTGTATGCTACATTATCAAATTATAGCAACGACCTTCATTCATGAGATGTCTGGGTATAATTAACTTGTGATGATGTTTACTAATGTTATTGGCATTAATCTTGAGGCCAAGTCTAATTTTCTTTCTAATTCACTCTTCTTAACAGTTTTTTTCATTCTTATTTTTATAATGAATAGACTATAAATATGAATAATGTTGATATGGTTTGTTTTCTTTACCACAAAAGGAAATTAAGATAGATAGACTAATTCTATTGTGTATCCTAATGCACTTCTGATTACCCTAACGACTGTCTTTCTTTATAGTTATTTCTATTATTCTCCCAAGCACAAAATTATCAAGCAATACTTTTTAACCTGCTCTCTGTTTCTCTCAATCTTTATCTTTATCTCCTAACAGCCTGGACACTTTATTCAGAAACATAGAAAGGTCAATTATAGTGCATCTAATACCATTGAAATTGTTTAATCCCTCTGTATTAACATTTTTAATAGCTTAAACACCTCACACAGATTCCCTTTACAATATACTGTTCCACTTGGTTTCGTCAAATTGTCATCCATTCAAAAAAGATTAATCTGTGAAATTAAAAAGACTTAATTGTCTCTATGTTAAATATCAGTCTTTTAAACCTCATTGCTTGTTATTGCTTATTCTATTCTATGTGTCATGTAAGTCACAAACAGAGAAACATATTTTACAAATTAATATGTACTGCTTGAAAACTGTTTCTGATGGCTAGCTTTGTTTTATTGGATATTACAAGACTTGTCAAATGTAGTTTTATAACTTTCTATCTTTCTCTCTGATGTTATGAATTTGGTTTTAAAAATGTAAAAGTAAGAAAGTCTGTTTATTAGAAACAGCTGTCTGCTTGTTCTCCTTGGTTTATAAGCAGCTAATGAATAATATTGTAGTGTAAAAAGTATTTGAAATATAATGGCAAAGAGAATTTTTTTCAAGAACAATAGCTTGATTTGATTTCTTTCCTCTTATTGTTAAACTTTGGTAGGCGTCATAAAGGAGAAAGAATAAAAAATTACTTAAATAAGGTAGAAAACAACATCGGTTTTCTGGCCTAGATTTATACTTATGGAGGTAAATAAAAAAGAGAAACATGGGGAAATAAGAAAATCATTATTTGGACGGCGACCATTATATATAAAGAAAACAAATCTAAAGAAATTGAAAAGCATGAATGAGAAAAGAAACAGCAGTTCACCAAAAGCTGGTGTACCAAGTCGGGAAAATTCAAATAGCAATAGTAGGAAAAGCAATCATAGTAGCAGAAATAGTGCTGTATCTCCCTTGTCAAAACAAAGCATTATGGAAGGAAGTATGAAGGGTGAGTGAGTATGGCTATTTTTCATCTTGATTTAAATAAGTGTGTATTTAAAAAACATTTACAGGGAAGTTTGAACTTTTTGAATTTTACATATGTTCATATGAATTAGAAACGTTTTGACTAGTTTTTGTTATTAGGCAGGATATTTGATTCAAAGTGGACACATTTACATGTTCTATCACTTGCTTTGAGAAAAATGTACCGTAAAAATATTTCAATTAGGACTGCGTTTTCTTTTTTCTTCCTTTTAAAATTTTAAAATTTTCACTTTATTTTCAAAATATGGTACGCAAATTGTTTTGTCTTTTGGTTTTCAGTTGTTTTAAGATAATTCATTGAAGAGGGCTGTTTTCTATTTTCTTACTTTTCAATTTTTTCAATTTTCTCCTTATTTTCAATAAATTGTTAGGCAAATTGTTCTGTCTTTTGGTTTGTCCCTGTAGCAATTATCACATCATTACCTTATAATTGTATGTTGTTGTAGTCGAGAGCTAGATTTTTAATTACACAAAAGCTAATCATTGAAATTGGTTAAACAGTACAAGAAAAGCGGTGACTGTTTATATTCTGTGTCTTTTATTTTTACCTATATCATTTACTGTAATAATGAAAGGAGTTTCTCTATTCTTGTTGAAACGTAAATCTTTCTTATCACTTGAATGATAATGCTGGCACAACACTCCCAGTGTTTTTGATTCTGTTTTGTATATACAGTTCATACTTAATTGCTGATTTGAAAATGTAAGCCGCTTGTATAAGGAATCGTTTAAAGAGAAAAGCTTCACAGTGGATCTCCATGTTGCCCATACTAATAAGTGGTAGGTATTAGGAATCACTTTTAATATGTACCATTACTGCTTCTTTAGAATTGCTTAATAGTCTCACCATGATATCCTAAGTTTTTTCCGTCTTATTTTTCTATTGAAATGGGTGTTTGCATAATGAAATACAAGCAGTTTATTTTAGATAAATAGATATATAGTACTGAAATGCTAGAAAAATTCCCTTCTGTTTTTTCTATGTCTATCTACCGTCTAATTATTTCAAATTAAAAAGTGGACAATAACATGATTAAAATTCTTTGATCTTATCAAAGATTTGGAGCCAAATTAGAACATGGCAATCTCATTAATACAAGGAAATTAAGTTTTGCATTGATTCTCATTTTTGTTTAAAATGGTCCTACGAAATCCAATTTTCTTCTCAGATTACATGTGATCTCAAATTTTAGATAGTTACGACTACTTCTATTTTAACCAACTTAATACTAGATTAATTGTTCAGTTTCATACATCCAAATTTCATCTAATATTATTATTGTTGTCTATAAAAGTCTTCACATTTTGAGATTTACTATGATTGTTTTACATCTCTACGTAAACTTAAGTAATATAATCTGGCACAGAATTTGACAACTGCTGTCATTTATGTGACGTCACTACCTTTAAAGGTTTATTTTAAACTGGTAGTTAAATTTCAAACATTTATGGATTGTATATTTTTTCCCAGACTGAAAACAACCTTACAGTGTTGTCAGATATTTTTCGAATAATGTTTGAAATCTTGTGCAACTTTTAAAGCTGGAATTTTACTACAATCATCTTGTTTTAGCATAAATTAAATAAAAAGTTTTAAAATCTTCTTTTCTCAGATCAATAATCATGACTAAATGTTGATTTATAGCATCTTGATTTCTATCATACCCTTTAATCTTATCAACGCAACCCTAATCTCTGTCAAGGGATTTTAAGATTAATATAATTAATTTGCTTACAGATAAATACATAGATTTTGATCAACTGATCTTTCTTATTTACTTTAAAAGCCTAAATTATGTGATTTTCAAGAGATTACTATAAAAATGTTTCAATTTTGTGAACCTTTCTATTGACACACAAACTTCTGATGTATCTAGTTTTTCTTTTAAACCTTTATTTTCTAATGAATCATCACCTGCAGTCGATTTTTTATTTTCAGTTAGGAATTTCTTTAATTTCATCACATTTTCAAGTAGCAATTATAGATACTTTTAAGGTAATTTTTGTTATAGTTAAATGGATTTGATGTTATTTTTTCAGATCCTGGTCGTGTACAAGTATTTGTGAGGATACGTCCACCAAACGATGTAGAAGACTTACATAAACACCCTCTTGCAGTGAAAGTAGCAGACGAAGAAAGTACACAGGTATCAATCGTAGAAGATATGCAGAAGAAATTTTTTTCCATTGTTATTTTCCCAGATTTGCGAATTTATCTCATTTTAGACTTTTTATTAAAAGGAACAATGTGTTTGATTCATCATCTTACACAAAAATTTGTCAGTTCAATACAAATATTGTAATTCATTTCAATACAAGAAATAAGTAATTTTTCTAGATTACACAGCCTAAAAAACTTCATCATTTTTCCATTTAGCTGACTTTATTTGATGGTAAAAATGATCGGGGTTATCAGTTCGATGGTGTCCTACCAGATAGTGCCAATAACAAACATGTTTATAAAAATGTGGCCGAACCCTTAATTTACTCTGCACTCAGTGGCTTTAATGGCATTCTGATGTGTTATGGACAGACCGGGACAGGTAGTTCACAATTGTAATTCTATATATTTGCAATGTGGTCTAGAGCATTTTGCATGGGAAAAGGGACTTTGCAAAAAAATACTTGGAAATAATATGAATACACCAATTACAAAGTATTTGCCAAATCATGATATGTCTTTGATTTGTTTTGTCATCAGAGCTTTTCAAAATGTTTTTAGAGCACTACAGAACTTAATTGCATTTATTTTCCAAATAGCTTTCATCCTAATTTTTAAAAGAATACATGTCACCTTCTTATGGTCATTGCTGATTCGAATAGTATAACAAATTATAAGCAATATTTTTTATTGAAAAAAACTTTAAACAAAAGGAATTCAGTATGATTATATAATTAAAATCTTCACTACTTTCCAGGAAAAACTTATTCTTTAATGTCTAACGACGGAATGTCAGTTCGAATCATGTACCAATGCTTCAAAGTTATCAACTGCGATAGACGACATAAATATATGGTAAGTCTTCTAACTAATTTCTATTCAATTGTTTACATAATTTATTTCAGTATTAAATATTACCATCTTCAGCAGGTCTAAAATCAGTTAAAACGGTTGAAATTCTTGTTACTCTATAAAATGAATGTTGTGAAATCAAGAAATTTGTATAAGAAAAAATGTCGTCTTACGAATTTTCAAAGATTTTAACTGTTTTTATTTTTCTGAATTTAGACCTGAAAATGGTATAATATATATACCCAACGAATTGTCAATAAAAATGAATTGACTGTTTGTGACAACTGTTGATGTTTTCACAATGTTTTCACCTATAAATAGTTTCATTTTTGTTTGTTTTTCTTATTCCCAGGTGACTTGTTCCTATATGCAAATATACCAAGAGAAAATATATGATTTATTAAATGAATCAAATAACGTTGAATTGTCTCTGAGAGAGCATCCGAAAACAGGTAAAATAACAAGATTAACACTTCTTTAAGCACCTCTATTCTATTATTATCGACCTTTCATGATGGTATTTTGCTGAAGTTTTCTATGCGAAATTTTACTCACCAACTTGATTGCGGCTTGTGGATGCATGATATTATTATTTCTCTTTCATTTTGTCAGGTGTATATATTGAAAATCTGACCGAGTATGTGGTTCATTCTCCCAAAGAAGTACTCAGCCTTCTTAAATGTGGACGTAAAAGACTTGTTTTTGCTGAGACCAAAATGAACAGAGCATCCAGCAGGTAGCAGAATTTTTGATGTCATCTCTTATCCTTGGATTTGTTAGTTACTGCTAGAAGGGATCAAATCTCATTTGGCTATATTTGTGTGTGCCAAATCCTCTGTTTTACATTAATAATAATAACGAATATTTATAATTGGCTGGCCAGAAAAATTCTTGAACTGTTACCAATGGTGGCTACTAAATTTGTCGCTTGAAATTTGAATTTGCAGCTAGTCTGTTCAATTTTTTGGATTACTTTGTTTTATTTTTAGATCACATGCAATTATTCAGTTGAAAATCTTAAAAGAACGTGTTGGATATGATAGTTCAAGTCGTAAATCTTCTCCATCCCCTTTTGGTATGAAAACACCGGACTTTGACAGTGATGACGACACAGATTCTAATTTCCACGACAGTTTCAGTGGCGATATGGTAGGATCCATTCACAAATTTGTCTGCCATTTTCTATAAAGCTGTTTCGAGTTGAATCTTGAGGGAATTTGTCGTGTTAAAGCAATATCTAAATTACGTCTTCGTAAATTGCTATGAAATTACTTGAGATTTTTTCTGATTTACAAAATACGAAATAAATGTTTAATGTTTAAATGTTTTTGATTATCTGTTTCAGAATGATAGTTTTCAGGGGTTGGTCGATGATGATGAAGATGTGAGTACAAATTCGAAATCGTTATTCGTGTTTTTGTCTTTAGTTGTTTTTGAATAGCGAAATCAGATTTTCTCTTATCAAAAATATATATATATTTTTTTGTTGGTAGGACGAAGAGGATGTGTTATCTAAACTACAAGATCTTGAAGATGGCGTCACTTCTGTCAGAGGGAAAATATACATGTATAAAGAATTATGATTTTGTTGAATTCTTTTCTGCTACTTTGTGATACTTATGTTTCTTTAAATCTTATTCACAACAAATAGTTTTGTTGTTTTTGTTGGGAAAAAAAAGAATGCTTTCAATTAACAAATTATGATATTTTTCCTTCGATGGGCGAAATGCGTTCGTTTGTATTTCAAAGTTAAGCGAATTTTAAGCCAAAAAAGTTCTTACGAAAAAAATCAAAAATCTTCTTACGACCGTTTCCATATTTTTATGCCGTTTTTTACAATCGCCAGGATAACGTGTGAATTAAAGTGATATTTTGTACTCTGTTTTTGGCAAGTAATCTGAACTGCTTTTACTTTCACTTTCACTTTAGATGTGATCTAGCTGGTAGTGAACGAATAAAGAAGACTAAAGCCATGGGAGAACGCCTACAAGAAGCTCAGCATATAAACTCTTCCCTCCTTGAATTGGGAAATGTAATCCAGGCCTTAGCAGAGGGCAATACACATGTCCCTTTTAGAAATTCAACATTAACTCGATTGTTACAAGAAGGTCTCTCAGGCAACTGTAAAACACGCCTCATGGTAAGAGTTGAACTGTAAAAGTGTTTTCTAGAGAGAAACTGAATCTGAAGCGCAAATAAATCGCGTTTTTTGTCTATTTTCGCAAAAGTTTATGTCAGTTTAAAGTTATTTCCGCGAAAACCAGTCTAGAAAGTTTTTTAATCCAAAGAATTACTTTTGACTGAGAATAGTTATGGGATTTTGAACTTCTTTTCCGCAAAATTTGTACCAAAAACTACCAAACGCGAAAGTTATTTCCAAACATTTTCGTTTTTTTTTTATTACGCGTAACTATCTGACCGCGTAACTATCTGACCGCGAAACTTTCTGGCCTTAAAGTAGTAATACTACCGGAGTCAAACCTTTTTCATAAATTGACTTCGATTTTTTAGTACTGATTTTCATTCTCTATCTTAACATTCTTTTGCATTATTGGTATTCTTCCTAAAGATGTTGCATTAAGAAGTTTTATATTAAAAGTATTTGAAAGTAATTTTCCCAACCATGTTCTTCTCTTTAGGTATGTGTTGCACCCACTGTGAAAGATACCCACGAAACAAAATGTAGTTTGAATTTTGGTTCGCGTGCCATGAAAGTTCAAGTCACTGCGCATGTCAATTATGAAGTTGATTACAAGAAATTGGCAGAAGCATTGGCTGCCAAGCTAGAAACATTAGGTAGGTGAAATGTCAGAAAGAGGTACAAATTTTAGTATTTTGGTTGCAAGTGGCGCCAAGTATATTTTAAGTATGAACTTTGATATAATATCCAAAAGCGATTCATTTCTACGCGTAGGCACATATGTTTAAAAGTTTGCACCTGCATTTTTGCCCTGCCATTGTTATTTTATTGGTGCAGGTGCAGGTGCAAAGTATAGAAGAGAGATACAAGAGCAAAAAGGAATCATATATGTTTTTTTTTGTAATTTAGAACAAGAATGGGATATCGAAAAGAAAGATTTCCTTGCACAACTACAGGGTGAAATTGGTAGTAGAAGAGCTTTATCTCCAAAGGTAAGCTTTCCCTTCTAATGATGATCACATTCGGTCGTTCTGGACCTTAGCTACGAGGCTTCAAATTTATGGTGCTAAGCTAAACAGTACTTTGCCTCTGACCCCCAGTTGCTTTTTACGCGTTGTTCCTTAAAACTCAGTTTTGAACTCAAAAACGGTAGCTGAAAGAGAGACGGCTGTTGTTGGTTTAAATATCGTGTCTTTTTTTAGGAAAACACGAGTATTGGTGTCAAGAGCAATGCCACTCAAGTCCGTACTTTACTGGTCCTCGAGCTGATGACATTACAACTATTTTACAACTTACAAAGTCATGTCAACTCTCACTCGGTTGACGGCGAGACGTCATCAAAAGTTTTATTATTCAGTGCAAGCAATCAAGATATGATGTTACAGAGTATGGAGGGAATGCTGGAGGTAAGGAAAAAAATTAACATCCGTTGTTTTGAAATTCATCAGCAAATTATTTTGCAATTCTACTGTAAACTTTTGCAGTATTCCTAACAAATGAAACTCTCAGGGTAATTATATATTTTTGTTGGTTTCCCTTTATAGCATCCGATAAAAAAAATTCACTAGGTCGCTCGACGAAAAACTTAGAGATGCAGATTTTCATTTTGAAAATAATTTTCTCTTTTAGCTTCTCGGTGATTTTCTCCGTGAGCGCGTGCCTACACGTTCGAAACAGAACTATTCGAACCAATCGAGCAGTGGTAATTCGTCGGTAGTCACCAGTCCCGATTATATAGAACAAGGAGCAATCAATGCACCCTTTAATGTACCGTCAACTTTAGAACCCGTGGCTCGTTTCTTAGAGCATGCGCAGATTAACTCCGCCAACTCACAAGGGCAAGATGGACAGGGTAACAAACAGAACGGAACGGAAACGAAAACTTCAAGTGAACGTTTAAAACGCGTCGTAAACTCTCTCCTGCAGTTACGAGATGCAGTGAATAGGAAGGCAGTACGACATCTTAAAGATGCATTCGAAAGTGCTCTCCAAGGTAACTAAATACTCACGTAGTGTACTAATTTTCGCGTGTTATTAATTTCGTGAGTCGAAAAAAAATTGCATTTCGCGTGAATTAATTTTCGCGAATCATGAAAAATCAAAAAATTTAACAGCACATAGATAGCCAGTCGCCATAAAACATCGTTTTTGGCGTCCATACAACGCTTTTATGACGCTGAGAAAAGCGTTTTTGGCAAATTTTAAAAGCAAAATTCCGGATTTTTTTAATATAATTTAATTTAATTAATATTCGGCGTGTATTCAATTTCGCGAATTTGGCCAAAATTAGTACGCTTAACGTATACATATTCGACAAGACATTCCACTCGCTCAAACTAATGATGGCGAGTCTGAATATATAGTTTAAAGTATTTATTAGCGTATAATTTAAACTTTACATTTTTATCACTAGATTCTGGCAAAAGCATTTCATCGTTGAACACATTAGATGATGTGGTATCTGTACTAGACCAACAAAAAGGTACGTTCAATATAACAACAACAACGACGCATCTTGATTTTATGTTGTAATTTCAATTTGAACACCACAATCCCAAAAATTACAGCTTGAAATCTTTTCTCACAGCCATCATATGTACAGGGTGTATCAAATAAAAAACTTATTATTAATATCATGTATTTACAGACAAAATTGCAATTTTCCTCCGAGTTATTTAGACACACACACGTTACCACTGTCACGGTTTTCCAAAAATAACCTGGAGAGAAATTAATTAATTTTTCCTGTGATTACAGTCATCATATGTTGATAAAGTGAATCAGATAAAATGCTACAATTTCTTTTGATTTTTATTGTTTGAAAGTTTAGTATTTTTTTTCGAGATATCTTGTACATAAGTTTGTGCACCTAACATGTCATGTCTATTTAATGTTTTAACTTATACATCTTTTACTTGTTAGATTTGTTATCAACTTTCGATGGCTTCGACGATATTCAGCAACTTGAAAACGTCCTGTATTACCTATTAATGGATAAATCATTGCTTAGCAGTATGGTATTACTTAAAGCACAAGTCGGTAATCTGATGGAGGGTTGGAGCTCAGTTCCACAGGGAACCGGGACGGATATTAAGCGGGTTCTAGAGGAATTGACTAGCGAACGTAGTGCTCGTGATAAGCTTCAAGATGAGCTGTATTCCCTGCAGGAAGAAACAATCATGTCCGAGGAGAAGTTGAAAGATGTTGAACTTGAGTTGAAGACTGTTCGTGAATTAAAGGATAACTTAGAGGGGAAATTACACAGCGTGGAAACAAAGAATGAAGCTCTGGGGGAACAATTAACAGCCATGGAAAAAGAACGATTGATTCTTGAAGAGCGCATTGCAGATATCGATAAGAAAAAAGCAAACCTGGAGGCTACCGTGAAAAATAGTGAAAACAATAATGCGAGGAAGGAGAGATTGATCGTTGATTTAAAGAACGAGAAAGTTGCTTTGGATAGCCTGGTTTCTACTCTCAAAGATGAGATCAATATGCTGGAGAAGGAACGAACCAGGGATGTAGAGGAGAAGCGACAGATTGAGGAGGAGTTGGAAGATCTTAGGGATCGGAATATCATTTTGGAAACGGAATGGTCGTGTTGTAAGGAGGAAAATAGTTTGCTGGAAAATGAACTTAACGGTAAGAATATGTAATTATACATGGTGTAATTACCTGTATTATATGCTCTCTTTTATACGCGCAGATCGTCAAGCGGGAAAACGGGGAATTTGACACTTTCTCCTTTTTATAATTAGACGAGGGATTAAGAACGCTGATCGGGAAACAAGAATGTTTGAAATGTATCTTCTTAAACATAAAAGCACTGGTTTCCTTTCTTTGTGTTTATTTAAGGATTAGGCAACTTGTATTTAGGACATTCGGACTAGGATTTTTGCTTGTTTTTCTATCATTAATACGACACGTTCCCTCCATTTGTTTTTTATAACCATACATAAGGATATATACGTGATTATTAAAACTCTTGCTGTGTGCTTGTATGTAGAGAATATTAATAGTACCATGATGTTTTTGTTGACCAATTTTCATTTCTTCACAGCCCTGGAGGATGACAAGGCCTTCTTAGTAGATGAGATTTGTAAATATCGAGAAGATGTGAAAATGCTAGAAGAAGCTTTATCGACACTCGAAGCACAAGCATCGGACTACAAGAAAGACATTATAATGATGAAAAATAAGGAAGAACGTTTGATAGTAAGCGTGCGAAACGAAAAAGATAAGTTTAACAAGGAGATGAACTCTCTCCGACAAGAGATGTCTTCGTTACGTGTGGAACGCAGGCGGACCCAACGTGAAATCTCTGTATCCCGCGCGGACAAAAGTAACACCGAGAGAGCTTACAACGCGCTGAAATCGCAGAAGGATACATTGCAGGATGATGTAACCTCTTATAAACAAGAGGAGAAAAGGCTGCAACGCGAAATCTCGTCTTTGAAAAGTGAAAAAGTCAAACTCGAGCGCGATGTCAGCAACTTGAAAAGTGAAAATATGAAACTGAAAAGCGAACTTGTGCACGTTGATAAAATCAAATGCGACCTAAAGCTGCTTCAGAAAAACGAAGAAAAAATTTCGTCCATGTTTGGTGTCGAGAAAGATCGAATCGTAGAAAATTTAGGACATTTCAAAGAAAAGTTCAACAGAATGGAGTTGGATTTCAATAAGATTTGTACTGAGAAAGATAAGTTAGCCAAACAGTTAAAACGCTTCGAGAGTAAACATGGAGATGATGCGGACGCTAGCCTGGTGCGACGGTCGCAAAGCCAACCGGCTAAAGCATCCACACCTGATAAAACTAAGAACTTGAAAGCATCCGCCTCAATGCAAGGTGTGTTAGCACGTAGAAGTGTACATTCGGGTGAGGTATCGGAGGTCGAATTAAAGGTTTTAGATTTACAAAGACGCTTAGCTTTCTTTATGGCGGAGAAGGAAGATATTCAAAAAGAACTTATAACGACGCGTGAAAGGAATCTAAACCTGACGGACGAACTGAAATTCCTAGAAGAAGACACATCAAAAATACAAACATTACTGTCTACGCTGGCGGATGAAAAAAGCGATTTGGAAAGCAAACTAAACAAGACGTCAGAATCAAAAGCAATACTAGAAAAAGAAAGGGACGAACTGAAAGGGGTCGTCTCGATGGCCCAGGAATTCACTTTCAAATTACAAGCTCAACTGGATGATGTCACCGAGCAAAATCGTGTTCTAGAGGTTGATCATGTGACTCTTAATAAGAGCGTTAAAGTTCTTCAAAATGAAGCAGTGGTTTTGGGCAATGAGAATAAATACATTCGAATGGAATTTGATAAGGTGGATGGGGATTTAAAAACAACACGGTCATTGGTCGATGGCATGAGTGGGAAGATTACAGACTTGAAAAGCAAAGTAAAAATGGCCAACGAAAATGAATTTTTGCTCAGCGATAAGGTATTGTAATTACCACATTTTATATTGGGTTGATTTCTTCTGTTTAAAGATAGTGTATGTAGTATTGCTATTCCCTCTCTCCATTTGAACTGCCAAATTTTACAGTTATGTTTTTCTTTTCTTTTATTAAGCTTTCAAATTTGGAATCTGAGAATCTGACCTTGACACAACAAGTCAACGTATGCCACGAAGAAGAGGAAGTGTTAACGAAACAGTTGTCATTTCTTCATGAGAAATTCAGTATATTACAGACAACTTTTGAACGCATGTTACAAAACGACAAAGAACAACAACACAATGTGGAGGTAGGTTATTTCAAAGGATGAATCTATGGGAAATTTGGGGCGAGTTGGAGTTTAAACATCCTTCAAATCATTCCAACGGATAGGATATTTAAAAGAAAATGATATAGAAATGGGTCATTTTATAGCCTATTTTATTTCTGCAGTAATTTTGACAAAGTTTCTTGCCGATTGCAAAAGGATTATTCGCAAAGGTTTATGCCTTAAATTTTGCGATTATCCGAATCCCACTAGTATGTTACATGAGAGATGGGATTTCATCTTGTGAAACTTATACCTTGTCTTATCCTAAAGTTTCACTTTGATTTTGTTCAGGCTTTGGAGCAAGTGAAGACACTTCGGAGAGAAAATGTTTCTTTACAAGAGAATGTCGACGAGTTGAAGAGGGAACTTGAAGCTGTTGTTCTTGATGCCGAATGCCTAAAAGACGAAAGAGAAGAAATTGAAAAACTTTTACAGGTTGATAACGAAAATCTCACAAACAAAGGTACAGCTCACTTCAAGTGTTGAAGTATTTCTCGCCAATATTTTGAGAAGTAAGAAGTAACCCTGGAAATATATGTAATTTTCTAATCCATTTTTCTTCATTTAGGTTCACTCTTTGAGAACATTTGTCGATTGAAAACACAAGTGTTAAAAGTGAAGCAAGAGAAAACTCACGTCGAAGAAAAAATGAAGATCATCGAAGTTCAACTCATTTCACTTGGACATAAAAATGAAGTCCTAGAAAAAGATAATACGGTATGAAACATGCATTTTTTCATCAACAAACAGACTAGATTGGTCTACTAGCAAATTCTACGGATACCATACTCCTTTACTATAAAAATTCTACGGATACCATACTCCTTTAACTATAAAAAATTGTTTTTGGAAAAGTACACTGCAGCAAAATATCGAAAAGGTTCTGATCTTCTTTACTGAAGATAAAACTAAAGAAATTGTCTCTTTTGGCGTTTGTTTTTTGGCTTGACTTATTTTTTGAGTTAGTTCGAACTAGCACGATGTTCTTCAATTCAGCAATACTGAAACCTGTGTTGCGTTTTGTTACTTTGTAGGAGAAGGGTTCTCGATTGGAACAAGAGAAAGCAAACTACCGACAACATATAGACAGACTTCAACAACAAATCGAAGAACTGGTTAAAGAACGAATTCAACTAGAAGCTGAAGTGGAATTTCTGAAACAACAAAATTCGGAACTCCACCGAGATATTGTGATTATCTTGGATGAAAACAGTAAATTGGAATCGGAGCTGCAAGAATTGGAGGTTGAATTTGAACGACAGGAACAAGAGTTGGATTCAGCAACAGAAGAAACTAAATTGTTATTAAGGTATCTATCTTAAATATAGCAAAAGAAATCGCAAAAGAACTACTTTTGTAAATATAAATGAGGATCCAGGCGATAGAATTTGTGGCAATTTGTCTTGAAATCACAACTTCTTGTATTGTTATACAGTGTGTCTGCAAATAAGATATCCGATACAAGCTGTATTATCAGATCCCATTCCTGCAAGTTATAATAGTCCACCGAGAGATTGCAGCATTCAATTTTGAAATAAATATTATTGCGTTGATTTTGCTTTTGTAAGAAGATGCGGTAATGAGATTTTTTTGAATAAAAGAAATCTGAAGAATATTGTATCGGTAACCATTTTTTCTTAGACAACTGTGCTCTACAGAGACCCAGAATCTTAATCTGAGCATTCAACAGACTAGTCATTACGACGACCTGGAACTAGCGAAGCGAAAAGTAGAAGAACTACGCCGTGACAAGGAGAGAATGGATGAGGAACAATCGAATAAGGATGAACATACAAAAACACTGAAAGAACGCTTATTGATGGCCGAATTAGAAATCTCACAATTAAAGTCGGAACATGCAACTGTGGAGAATCAAAGAAGGTAACGTCTCCTTCAATATTACCCAAGGGAGACTATTAACCACGATAGTAGGGGAAATACCTTCCTTTTAATAACTAGTACGATATTGAATCGATATGGAGCCTAGTGCTTGCTTTATGTAGCTAAAGATTCGAAACCCTCCTCCCCCCGATAAGCGTTAAAGCTTGAAAACAATAGATGTGTAAAAGACCATCAACATAATTTTGTAATGTTTCCCGCACAAAGGTTTCAACTACTCGGACTCGGGCAAATTACAATTTTCTCCTTGTTACTCGTGATTAATCGTTAATTGCACTCACGCTTACTAGTAATAATCTTTCTTCTCCTCTTCTTTAGAACATTAGCTCGCAATTTGGACGCGGCCGATCAAGAGCGTGCGCTTTTAAAGAACGAACTACAAGGTCTTGCACGCGCTTTATCACCTTTAAAGAAAGAAGTATGCGAAGTTGTCAACAAACAAAACAGCATCAAAGACACGAACAATAATAATCGAGACAATACTGATGAATCCTCTACTGCTGGAACAAGCGAGGCAGGCCTCGACCTTCCTGATGAAGTGAACAGGATGAAGGAAGATTTATCATTGTTCAATGAGGAGAAGTCTGCATTAGAGGTGGAACAAGACAAATTGGAATCGAAGCTGAAAGAGGTCGGAGATGAAAAGGAAGATTTAAGATCCAAACTAAGGGAGTTAATTCAAGTAAGGTTTCAGATAGATGTTATTTTTAATACTCTTATTGCTTATAATATGTTCTTGAAAATCGTTTTTGTAAACTTTTGACAAAGATTTTTTTTCAAACTTCTAACATTAAATTTGATAGTCATGTGTCTAAACTTAGTTTTTTACCAAAGGACTTGGACGAAAGTAATAAACTGGCTTCAAAAGAAAACTTGACAGAAATGGAGGACTCGATACGCATGATAAGTTCACTAATGAACGAAAGTGAAAGTCTCGAGCACGAAAAGGTAATATTATCTGATGACTTTACGGACGCAAAATATGACAACAGTATACTTAACATTTGTGTTGATAACCTTAACCATGAAATGCGTGGCGTACAAGAAGAACTTAGCCTGGCTACCGTGGAACGACTCAAATTGAAGGACAAATCCAGGCAAGTACGAAAGCACGTTGCACAATTTCATAACACTGATACTGTCGGGGTTAAGTCTTTACAGCGTGAGGTAGTGAAACTTAAGGAGGATCTCGGCTCCTTTGAAAAATCCCAAGATAATTTGAATGAGGAGTTGAGTGAACTGAGCCATCAATTGACTGTTGCAGAGAACAATCTCATAAATGTTGACCATTTTAAAGTTGTGATAGAGAGGCATTTACAGCAGTACAAGGAACGAAATACAAGGCTCGAGTCACACCTTCGAATTATTTATAACGATCTGATCGAAATGGAGAGTCATACCAAAAAAGCACCGCGGCAGAGTGCGAAAGTTCTACTCGAGACGTTAGATCTCCATCACTATTTCCAATCTTTGGAAGACGATTTAAGAAGTACAGAGGCGCAAAATAAAAGTTTAAAGGAAGATTCGGCAGACCTAGTTGAACGATGCAACGCATTGGAGCAAGAGAAACAGGTGACTTCCGTCAGCTCAGAATACATCCAAGATAGTATGGCCGGACAGCACACCTTCATAGCTCAACTTCAAAAAGAGAAGCAAACACTCGCTTACGAGAAGGAGAGACTACAAACAAAGCTAACACTCTTCAAAGGCGATAAAAAACGAATGATGGAAGATTTACAGAGGCTTAACCGGAGTCTGGGTTCCACCGCGAGATACAATCGTGAATTGGAGGCAAAACTTCAATCGTTTAAAGTCGATTTATCCGATCTAGAAAACCGTGCATACGTGAACACGGACACGCATTTCAATAATTACAGTAACACTGATTCGTCTACTCATTCCTCGGATATGCTTTGCGTTCATTGCCGTGAGAATGTTGACAGGAAATTCCTGGGCATCTCGAAAAATACTCAGTTGCTAGGTGATGAGTTGCTGGATTGCATCACCGATAACCTTTCTTTGGAGACAGCTATATTTACATTTTTAGAAAAGAAAACGTCGTTAGAACAAGAAATGTACCACCTGGAATCCGAACTACACCATCCTGGGAATAACAATACTAATCCTTACCTTAATCACTCCTTCAACGAGGGGCACACTTCCCCCAGGTGGTCTGGATCCCAGTTGTCAATTGACTCTGACGTCTCTACCACAAAGAGGTGAGATCACATCCAGACCACCTGACTGCACTGACTACTGACGCACACCCCCTTAACTTTTACCCGCTAACCTCCCTCAACATTTCAACTCTTAGATTACCAACTTACACCCGCCAATTTCCCGCCCTACCCTTAAAAGTGACCCTGACTTTTCTCTACACCTTAGAACCACCCTTCCTCTTCCTTCACTTGATCCCATGCCAAGGAGTAGAGCAATGACATCACCTCCACGTCGATTGACCGACAACGACGACGAGATTACAAACGCCGCCAACAGTTCACGAAAACAGCGACCAAATAGCTGCGTCGGGATTTACACGATCAATTTCCCGTCTTCAACACTCGTTGGAACAAGTACAAAGACTTCCGTGACGTCACCCCAAGTTGCTCGAATCATGCAGATGTCGTCAAGTAGTAGTCGCCTCAGTAGGAAGTATCGTGTCAGCGAACAAGAGAGATCCACGTCATCTAAAAGGACTCCAATGATACTACGTGTGTGGAGGGTTCGCGATCTGTTAGTGTCTTTTGGAACGTGTACTGGTCGAACCAGAAAATAAACTGAAAAAGAGAAAGGTTTTAATACAAATATTATGAATATTATTAGAATGATGATGAAATTTATGCATATACGTTTGTTCAATTTTGTTATTTTATAGACTCTTAGTTGATATTAGGAAGTTTTAAGTACAATTTTGTTATTTTATAGACTCTTAGTTGATATTAGGAAGTTTTAAGTACAATTTTTGTCCACACAGCAATCCCGGAATTCAATAAACTTTCCATTAGCTTATATGGTCTTTCATATCAAAACAAAAAGGAGATTGATCTTTTGTTTAAATTTTGCGTTATGGTTGAAAATTACGTTGCGAGATTAGTATTAGTATTTTTTAAGGCTTTTTATTTAACTTGCACAAATTTTTATGACCATGTCAAACATGAATTTTTTTTTATACTATAGATTGCACCATGAATTGAGTTTTTTTAAGTTCTTAACTGGCATTTTCAGAGACAATCAATATCGAGTATCAAAGAAACAAACTTTTTATGTGGTTTCGACCACTAGACATCAAGACGTTTTAAGAATGTACAAAGAAGTCTTCTGTTTTAAACTACAAAGCTTTGTCAATTTGCAGAATTTTAAAGCTCGTTGTTTTGTAGTCTGCGCTACCGATCAACTCTTGCTGCGCTTTTTAAGCGTTTCTGCGCCCTATTGCCGTTTTTCGTTGCTTCGTTTTTAAATTTAATCTTCACACCATGTTTACAAACCTTTTATGCATGCGCAATTTTATCTTATTTTTTGAAATAACTGTTAAAAAACATAAGGCGATGCGGAGTTGGTCGGATAATGTACAGACTATTCGCTTTTTTTTAATCCCAGAATTGCAAGTTCTTTACTTTCGGTTTCTTAAGAGCAAGAAAATTTGTCTCCTAGAAGTTGATAATTGGTTGAATAAAGTTGATAATGGTGCTGTAAATTTTTTGTGTTCCTTTTTAAAAGTGAGTATTGCTATATAATGTACATATTTCCTGTAAAAATGTTGTTTTTTTCATAAGAAAACGCTTTAAATTATTATTTCCAAATATTAATATGCTGTAATATTTAAGAACAAGAGAATTTTATGTGAATCTTTTTTTTGACTGTACTTGTTAGTTAGTTTTTATTTTTCCAAACCCTCCATTTTGGTCTTTTATTTACCATAAATACTTTGATACTTTGAAAGAGTAAAAATTCAATTAGATTCCGGAAATTTTTGTACTTTTTAAAAGATTGCTCTTGAAATTTTTCTATGATTATACTATAATCCATAAATCTCAAAAGAATTAATTTGCTTCTGAATGTTTAGATCTAAATTTGTAAAAAAAAACTATTTACCCAGGTTTTTGAAAAGGCTGATTTGATAACCTTCAAAATCGCCAAAAAATCAACAACATAGATACGACACAGTCAAACATAATATTGATCCCACTGAACCAATTTCGTTGCTACTAGAAAATATTGACGAATACACCATTCCCGAAATACCGTTTATACATAGATTCCTATTATTAATCTCGTTTTCATGAAATATTTGCACGTGCTTCTATACTATATGAGCTTTTATCATAGACCTTTCCCGGAATACCGTTTATACATAGATTCCTATTATTAATCTCGTTTTCATGAAATATTTGCACGTGCTCCTATATTTTTGCTTTTTTTTTCATTTCTCCAATTCATGTAAAAAGAAAACAAATTAATTAGGGCTCAAGTAGTCTCTCTACAGTTTACCAGCTAGTATATATACATTTTGTTAGATTATGGCGTACCGGACTGCGCTCCGTGGGTTTATTATAAACATAGATATAATTTTCAGTGTTCTTTAATATGATTGACAAATATGCATGAAAAAGAGGTTAGACGTGAAAATGTTAATCTCCTCGCGGGAAAGGTGTATCTCCATTTTTTGAAATCCTGTTATAAGAAAAAGATTGATAGATCTCCTGGCTAGTTTTGACGCCTCGCCGCAAAAAAATTTTCCTTCAACGGACGCAGCCCTAGCCTGTTCACACGACTCAACTTTTAAGTGCCGTAAAGTAGATTAATTTACGGGGAAAATTTGAATCTGCGTGGAGACTAACGCAGCCCTCGTTTAACGACCGTAGATAGGATAGGATTCATGTGGCCAATTAGACCATATTGACCAAATTTCTGACAAATTCAATATATATTTTGGGTATTTAGGGCTGATTCCGCCCTGTTTGACCCCTCGTTGGAACTGGAAACTTGCGGCGCCTGTTATGAGACATATTAAAGAAACTTTAGGCGAATAAATATTTTCAACTTTGTGATAAATTTCGCTAGCGAACATAGAAACTTATGCGTTCCGCAATCTTTTTATTATGTTGATTTTATGTTTCTTTGATATATTATTTCCATATCCTAAATCTTTCCAAAAACAGATTGGGATTTAAAACTTAAAGCTAAATTGAGAGATATCCCTCTTTTAGTGAAGGTACTTTAAAATGAGGGCTACGGCCGCTAAAAGATAAGGGGGCTGCGGTCGCTAAATGAGGGCTACGTCCGTATTTGCTGCGCTGCTGACGGAGAAAAAAATTTGCTACGCCTCCGCCCTCTTTCTTCCCGCCCGTACTCCATGTTTCAACATATTTTTTTCTAGGGAGTATTTTACAGACCGACTAAATATTTCTTCAGTAGAGTTTCATATTTTACAGACTGTTTGGAAACTACTCCACTTCAGGAAGAACTTTCACCCGCTTTCTGGTCTGTACAATTAATTTTCGATTGCAACATCGAAAATCGAAACCGGCGGAGCAGAAAAAGACACATGTCAAATGTATGCGAACAAAAATTGGAAAGAAAGAGAAGAATACGTTGGTTTGTTTATATCGTTGATTTTAACAAGTTGTCCTCATTCTCCAGGAGATGTCCTTCTGAGACACCTAAATTTTTCCAGGAAGTACAGTTTTGCCTTTAGAGCGGAGGGGTGTCTCGGAATTAAACAAATTCTTCATCTTATAAGGGGGAATAAATACTCAAAACAAAAGGGACTATAATAAACACACCAGAGACCAAAACATAAGGCAGTAAGGTAATTTCATTAAAGGGATGGTGTAACACGTGAAAGCCCTTCCTTTTTTAAAACAAAACATTGATGGTGGCATGGAGTGAATTTTCGTAGGAAGCTAAGATTCTGTTTGGTTATAAATTTGGAAAACTTAGTTCGATAGTTTAGTATATTAAAATTTCTCCAGAGCAGATCAGCACACGCACTTAAGGCAGGTGGAATTTTCTTCTTACCTTATTGGTCTATCTCTAGTCTGCTTACACTGTGTCAGCTTTATTTTCCCGATTTTACATATCCCTCTTGTGAGTAACCATTCTTATCTTATTCCATTAAAACCTCAATGTTTTTAAATTTTGTATATGTGATGCTCTATGGGAAAAAGAGTACATGGATATTATCGGTAATCTTTACCGGTAAAAAGCTTGAATTGTATAGAAAAACACTTACTTTTATCGGTAATTATCACGTTCTTTCTCTCTAAATATAGGTAAATTCTTCAAATTTACCGGTATACCGATATATCGGTAAATGACGTTTAGTTCATCCGCGCGGTAAGACAAGGTTGTTTTATGTACGCTTATATAATGCATACTGATTTACCGACATATCTTTATTTACCGATATACCGCTAATTTACCTGTAAACTGCTAATTTCTCCAGCTGTAAATATCGGTATACCGGTAAATACCGGTATATCGGTAAATAACGGTATACCGGTATTTACTGGTAATTGCACATATTTACACGTAAAACACCTTGGGAAAGAAAATCGCGCGGACAATTATGGTATCAGTTATTTATTATGAATATGAAGTTACCGGTAAATAAAGTTTGAGTATCGGTAAACTATTTTTGAATTACCGATATACCGATATTAACTTTTGAAAATTA
>JAYRBV010012249.1:0-13602 GCA_036023255.1 Mitrocomella polydiademata
TTACTACTTGTAGTATTGCTCCACATCAAAATTGAAAATGTCATTTTATGAGTGGTTTGGGGGGTGTTCCACCTTAAGTTTCTAAATGTGACCGTATAAAAATATAAAACGAAACATTAATCAACCTGTTGTGTAAATTATATCTTAGAAACAGATTTCATTGTAAGACTTTATATTACTTACAATAAAAATATTTTAAAATGTATACAGTTATTGCATTAACCATTGACCAGTAACTGAACATCTTTACGTAGCGTCGAAAATATGAATGAAGTAAATTTGTTAAAATACGTTTAAAAAAAGACTTTCGTAGTTATTTTTTAACTAGCTCTTACCACTCCACATTGTTTGTCACAAATTTACTAGTTGGTGTCTAAGTTCTCAGTTAAGTTGGTGTTTGAAAGGTACCGTATGTACTGATCTTCTGCAAACATACATAGTTTTGTTTTGGTTCAAACAACTTATCAATAAACATCTAACGACAAGGGATCTGTTCGATATAGATGCGACGAGCAACATGATGTATCAGTATACGAGTATTTATATCTGAAACAAACACAGCATGTACTATATTCCTGTTGATATTCGTCGCGCACCTTCGTAAGCCATCCTCCACCATTCCGTAACTTGGCCACAATAACAACAGTTCAACCGAACACACCTCGTATGCTCCAGCCACTCATCGGCAACATATTTCTTGGGGTCTTTCAAAACCTGTTCCATGAATGCACGTTTGTAGAGGAGATTGATCGGAGTCAGCTCGTCAAACAGATTTATCTGTGGAATCCAATAATTTGAGCAATAACCTGTGTGTAAGTCATTTTTTAGCTCGTCAAGCATCTCCTTATGAGAGAATCAAGACATGTATATAAACATAAGTATTTTACAACTATAACATTGTCATTTTTCTTTAGCATTCTTAAGACACATTCCCGAAATACAAGTTTCAAGGCAACATCACTCTCAAAAAATACCAAAATACCAATATACCAGTCTTGTTTATCAATAGCACACTTGTCAATTTTTATGGTGGACTCGTAGTCATCTGCAGTCTCAAATATATAAGACCCAAACAAGACGCGTTAAGGTTCTGCGCCATTTGACTGTTCTTACTCAATTAATACCTAACCTTCAAAACCGTCAGTGCAGATTACGAGCATAGCGTCTTAACTGTCAGACTAAAGTTCCACATATAGAAATTGTTTACTACATACGTGAAAATTTTCTCTACGATATCAGTAGTCAGTTTCCACTTTCTCTTTCCTTTCCACAACTCTGTACATGATGCATTTCAAAGCAAAAGAGCAAATCTTTCCCTGTACTTTGTTGAAATGTTTCTTAACGATAGCTTTAAAAGCTAAGTAAACGGTCTTTGCAGTTGGCGGAATGTATTTGGATAAAATGATTTCAGGTTGGGAGAACAAATAGCGCCACTCCAATCCAGGACTTCTTCCAAAAGTTGTACACTCGGCTTGCTCTATAAAAGTAAAGAGATTGAATTTGTTGAATATGTTAACTAGTACTTGACAATATTATAAAAGAGGTGTGTTTTGCTTAGACTTGAAGGTTTTGCTAAGAAATATTATTCCTACCTAATGTTAATTTAACGAGTTGATGAGTAGATGATTTTGGTACCACGTGACATCCAAGTTTTCCTATGGTATCAACAGCTTCTTTAGGTTGCCAATTAGCACGAAACTCTGATGTGAAAAAACCTGCAAATGAATAATTAAAGAATGTATCACATGTTACATGTAAAATGCCATATAATTTTCTCGTACTTTTTTTTAAATTATATGAGAATTTAACTTTCTACTGTCATGTCTGCCGAGCAGTGTGATAATTAAGGTAATTGGAATTATCAAGAAGGCTCTCCATGTGGATAAGTGTGACTACGTGTGACTGAATATGCCTCTGATGTCATTTGCAACACAGATTGCTCAAACATTCTTTTGTCATCTCATATATCCACGTTATAAATTTTTTCAACAGGAAGTAGGAATATGTAAGTAGAGGCAGGGATTTGGAATAAGAGGATAGGAAATTTCATTACATTTCGTTATAAAAACAATTGATTTTATTTTCAGTTTCTTTTGATTTCACCTTGGTATTGTACAGATAGCTCAATAGTAAATACCAACAAATCTTAACTATATTAGAAATATAATAATGAAAAAGAAACTTGAACATAAGCAGCAACTTTCTCTTGCAAAGAGCTGCCCCGTAAGGCGCTACGCTACGCTACCCTACTACTTTAAAAAACTATACCTAAATACTGTAAAATAAATACTGATTAAAAACAAATGAAAAATTTAGAAAAATACGGCACAATAAAAAGCAAAAATCTGTGCAACATTCTCTCACAAAAATGCATTCTTATTGGAGGCGCTATTCCCTACACACTATCCAAACAAACCCAAGTGGAGCGCTAAACTCATAGTTCCGATGCGTCAAATAAAATATGTCAATATAAGATTGACAAGTCCAATAAATCTTAGAAATTCAAATACTACATTGTGGTACATTAGCATGTCCAGTTTCGAACCCTAAACTTAACTTATTAATGTACCAGAAACTAGGCGGACTCACCTAAAAAGGCCCACAAAGTGTTTTTCTAACGATCTTTGTTTTGATTTTAGTATTACGTTGAAAAGCTGACAAAGAATCACTTCATGGTATATCAATTCTTGAAACACTTTACATGTCGTACCCAGAATATTTTTCTGACTGGTTATCTGTGGCTGAAACTGGAAGACAAGTATCTAACCTAATGGGAGAAACTCTGTTTACGCAGAGACGTCGGTCTTGAAGGTTTGTTGAAAGAGGAGGGTGAAGAGGAAGAGAGAAAGGGAAAGAGGTAAAAAAAAAAATGGTATTTTGAAAAATATATTTTTCTTATTCTAAAACAATACACTTCTTCTTACAGGTTGTAGCTGACTTACTAGCGTGAAACGCTGAGACAGACTTTGCAAAGTTCAATGGCGTTACGACACTCAACTCACAAAGCATCTGCAGAGAAAGTTGAGGATATCCACGTAAAGGTAGAAAACAATGGACCAGCTCTTACAGTGGAAGTTTCGACAACTAGTGAAAGAAGCTGTTGTCGTGGGCGGAAACGGAGGGAATATTTCTATGCTGATTTCACTTTAGGATTGCATTGTATCATCTGGCCAGACAAAGCGAAAGGTATCTTGTGTGAAACAATCAATATATTTTTTGCCGAAATACGTTGATAATTTAGAAGTAACAAATACAAACACCCTTGGATAAAACATCCGACCCGTGCCGACAAATAAGACGAACTGCAATCGAATTAGTGGGCGCTTGGCTTTTAAGTAAACTTAATTTAAACTTTCTGAATCTTTCCAATCCCGAGATATCTATCATTTTATGTTTTTAACAACGAGGAGAAGATTATAAATGATTTAAAAACCATACCAGACTACGACTGTCTTCATTGAATTTTGATAGCATTTGCATATTATTTCATTTTGAATCAAGCAGTTCCCAAGTGACTTTAAATCTCCATCTCCTTGTTTAAAATCGATTGAAATTCAAAATTTCATAATTTACAGCTACATATTTCAATACTTTATAGCACACCTCGTGCATCAATTTGATCTATCTATCTTGTTTGAAGGTTCATTCATCAACGAGCCTATATCTACCTCTATATTTTATAGACTATTTTTAGATCACATTAACGTTCAGTCAACCATTCCTCACTTATACAAAGAAATACCCCGGGAGATAATCAACCTATATATGTAATGCACACATGGACATGTTCCAAACGCAACGTTATGTTCCATAAAGGAAAGTCTTTCTTAAAAGATTGACAAATCACAAAATATCTATTCCAATTTCTGAATTCATGAAACACAATATTACCTCTGTTGTTAAAACAAACTCTTCTTCGTATCTTGAAATTGCTTGAAATAATGTCAGCTGAGAGATACAATCAAGTCTGCAACAACAGCCATAAATACAACGCAAACAACCGAAACAAGTACAATCGTTCTTTTCGCTGTGGAGGGCGATTTCAGGTAAGGGAAGAAATGAGGTGGTCGCTACTGCAGGTGTTCCAGAGGTTGAACTGATGAATGAAGATAACAGAATGGGCTCTGAATTTGAAGAACTGTAAATTGAAAAATGAAGAAAATGATGTTCACATAAGATGAGTCAGTCAATCTGTTGTTTTTCTCAAGACAAAAAGATTTAGAAACCTTTATGTTTCATATGTAACAATATATTGTGTATATTGTAAAGTATATATATATTATTCTGAGCATGAAAATTGACTTGATTACGATCCCCTTATTTTAAATTTAAACAAAAGAGCACATACCTTGGTTGTTCTGTTATTAAATTCATCCTAGTTGCTCCATTCTTTCCAGATACGCTTAAAAAGGTAGAAAACTTTTATTCCATTTTTGAATTTCACTTTACTATTAACTTTGATGTGACAGAGCTTCCTGATGTATGAGAATTGACTTCCTTGTGATCTGGTGTGTCATGATAAACGTAACTTACCAACCATCGTATCTTTATACATCGACCATTTTCAAATGTAAAATAAAAACAAAAAGAACTCTTAAATTTTCCAATGGTATGTAAATACATGTATTAATAATGAAATTGTTAGAACTAGATGGGATATTACAGAGTGTCCCAGAAAAAATTAGTACGCTGACTACTTCAAAAAGTAAAAAGATTTTGAGTTGTTAATTACAGAATAAATCACAAAGATGTGAATGTCATCGTTTATTGTTAGACTGCGAACGAAATCCCCTTGAGCATATTATGAGTATTAATTTAATACTCATAATATGTATTAACATGACGTAACATGCACGCCTTGTCCTTTTATATCAACAACAAGCAATAAAATGGAGGTACTTAGTATTTACGACATTTGAAGTGTAATTTAATTAGATAATCTCAGTTTTTATATACAGGTATAATCTACTTTTTGAAGTAGTCGCAGCGTACCAATTTTTCTGGGACTCTGTATATCGTCAAATGTCAAGAAGAGAGGTAAAAGATACAATTAATGGAGAAATGATTTAATTCCACAAAGTGTATTTATTGTACTTTAATATACGAAGTTCCCTCGTTATTCAAGGTTTCATAGCTTGACATTGTTATAATGCTTTTGTTTGAAATGTAGATGTTGATTACACAACAAAACCATGAAACTATTATAATGATCCTAAAGCTTTTAAACTGGCACTACTATATATAGGCTTAATGGGTTAATACAATAAGTGATTAGAATTCATTAAACAAAAAGTTGAAGAAACATAGTACGTAGCCAACAAAAGCCTTTTCATGCCTTGATACTAGTCAAGAACTTGACAGTTCCTTGACATTTTTCTTCGCTGTATAATAGTTTGCTGGTAAATATAAAATAAAGTTAGTACTGAGGTTTGTCCTTAACCGTTTAAAGCCTTATAATAATTAGGAATGTTACAGTGTTCTCTTTTAAACAATTTGTACGATAATCATCTTCCTGGTCTACATAAGAATGTTTTTTTCCACACCACATCAATATTGACACTAAACTAGCTAATGATTCCTCATTCGTAATGATATGACTCAAAACGTTTTCTTCACTAACCAACTTCCAATCATCACCAAATCAAAAACTTGCAACAACTTGCAAGAAGTCACTGAGAACTTTAATATTAGATTTATAGCAATAATTTAAATGCCAAAGTAGGTAGTTAAGTCTAATTCAATTACCTCGTGTATACTTTTAGGGATAATTGTTGATGCAAGATGGCCTGAATAGTGTCTCCATGGTGAACTGAATAACACTACTGTTTCTAAGAATTCATTTGTTAAAAAAATAACCGCAAAAACAAAATATAGATATACCATAGAGAATATTGAAACTATGGGGTGTTTTGAGATGAAAGGTTTCCACAAACTGCTAACAAATGAAAAATATCCTAATCAAAGTTAGTATTGATGAAATCAATCTAGCCAATCCCATACATTATTTTAACAGGCGGCTCTATAAATTTAAGGAGATCACTCAGATAAAGTTCAATCAATTCTTTGCATACTCGTTCATTTTTCGAGGTCTCCTTTCAAATGCAGTGAGGATATCTATCTCTTTAAATTAAACTACATTAGTTCAAATATTCAATTTTGTTCTTTTACAAATGTATAAAGAAATTAAATGTGTAAATAATATATGCATACAAAATATACGCACATATTGAGTAGTCATATTATACCTACTCTGAATAGAATGCCTAGAATTTAATAAGATAAATATGCAGACTTATCTTTACATGTTTATGTTCATCGCGTTCTCTAATTTACATTTGTTGTGACACCTAACACAAAGTGACAGATCCCGCAAAGATTGCAAGACAAGGTGTATCATATATCTCTAAAAGAATGCTCAGCAAATTCATACGGACCAGTCAGCTCTGGTGGCAAAATAAAATAACTAACCTGTTTGACAAAGATACCAAACAATTATAATGTTATACACAGAACATTGACGTAAATTAGGGATTGTGAATGTTACACTAAACTCGATTATGTGTCATGTGTTAATAGCCTCGATTGTTTTCCCAAGTTGGTACCTACTCATTATAGTCAAAAGGTCGATTTTGGTGTAACATTTTTGACAATTTTTCTAGTGTTGAAATGGTGTATTCAATGCTAAGATTCGCAACAAAAGTACTTGATTCAGGCACCAACTCTAAGGCAAGGTCAAGGAAAAATATCTAAATCAATTTTTTTACTAAAATTAATGAAGCATATTCATTCAGTTTATCAGATAGACTTCTTCTAGCTTTGGAGAGTATTTCAATTCCATTTTATCCTTCGGCAATACCCAAATTTTTATATTGGTAGAATTTGTCTTATATCAGATCCTCACTCTAAAAGTTTTGGGTATCAAAATAGATCACCAGACTCCGTTTCAAGCGTCAAATTGAAGAGCTCTGCAGAATAGCTTCGCGGGTAAAACTAAAAAATAAATAAATCAAAATAAGTTAATCTCATCTATGTATCAAACCTTTTCTGTCATCTCGAACTGCAAATGCCATGCTTATATCTTGTCACATCTTAAACATTGCCGCGCGCTTATCTGTGTTGAATTTTCCCCATTCTCATTATACGAGTTCGCGCCTACAACTACCGAAATTCTTTGCACCTGTAATTCAGACCACTCTCATTGAAAACTTCAAACTAAGAGTTATTTTGGCGGCAAGTTTTTCATCTGTGCAGTTTTTTTACATTTTGATTCAAGTTTGAAAGCGCTTTTCCCAGAGTTTTATTTTTACTTTTTTTTACGACGAAGTGGAAAAATCTCTGGGAACGAGGTTGGATTTTTCCTACATATATATTACATAAAGAAGCTACATTTGGAGGTTTTTAAGTCTATAAAAATAACCCAGGCTTCTTCTAGAAAGGGTTAAGGGTACACTTGTAAGGTTCATGAACTGAAATTTGTCACGTGACATGACATTCTTTCCACAAATGTGTCACGTGACTCGCATAGCAAAAAATGAATGAAATTAATGTGTTAAAAATGCATACAAAAAAGCTAGCGTAGTTTTTCAAAATTAGTTGTTACGACTCTGTGAATTAACCAGATATGGAGTTAGTTCTCAATTTAGCTGGTGTTTAAAAGTTACCCGTATATCTGCACAAATAGTTTTTGTGTTAATTTTCTAGTCGGCGTCTATAAGTTCTCAGTCAAGTTGGTATTTGAAAGGTATACCGTAGGTCTGTTCTTCTGCAAACATACAGTCTATACCAAGCAATGTTTTTGTTTTGGCTCAAACAACATATTAATAAACATCTAATGACAAAGGATCTGTTCTATATAGATGCGACGAGCAACACGATGTATCAGTATACGAGTATTTACATCTGAAACAAATACAACATCCACTATCTTCCTGTTGATATTGACCCTGCACCATCGTATACCATCCTCCACTATTTCGTACCACTTGACCACAATAACAACAGTTCAACCGAACACACCTTGCATACTCCAACCACTCATCGACAACATATTTCTTGGGATCTTTCAAGACCTGCTCCATAAAAGCACGTTTGTAGAGGAGATTGTTTGGGGTCAGCTCGTCGAACAAATTAATCTGTGGAATCCAATAATTTCGGCAATAACCTTTGTGTAAGTCATTGTTCAGCTCTTCAAGCATCTCCCTATTAAATTAGAAATAAAAGACATGTATAAACTATCATATTAATATCTCGGTGTAAATAGAGGTCCAGTTTGAAACGAGACCTTTAGGTTCTGCTCTATCGGACTGTTCTTAAAGACTTGAAGTAAGGTCTCGAATAAGACCTAACTTTTAAAACCGTCAGCACAGATTACGAGCATAGCGCCTTAAATATCCGACTACAATTCCAAGTATAGAAATTGTTTACTACGTACGTGAAAATTTGCTCTACGATATCAGTAGTCATTTTCCAGAAATCTTTCTCTTTCTTTTCCACAACTCTGTACATGATGCATTTCAAAGCAAAGGAGCAAATCTTTCCCTGTACTTTGTTGAAATGTTTCTTAACAATAGCTTTAAAAGCTAAGTAAGCGGTTTTTGCAGGTGATGGGATGTATTTGGATAAAATGATTTCAGGTTGGGAAAACGAATATCGCCACTCCAATCCAGGACTTCTTCCAAAAGTTGTACACTCGGCTTGCTCTGTTAAAGTAAAGAAATTATTTTTTGAATCTGTTAATTTGTACCTGGCAATATTTTAAAGGAAGTGTGTTTTCTTGGGCTTTAAGGTTTTCTTAAAATAGTATAGCCCTTCTTAATATACTTCAGTATTTGGGAAAACTTTAAGAAAGATCGGCACATATTTGTTAAAGATACATCTTGAAGATTCAATGTTGCATTTTGGTAACCCTAAGATTGAATATGTTAGAAGAATCTTTTATAGGATAATTGGAAATATTCAATGAGGTATATGATTCCTACCTAATGTTAATTTAACGAGTTGGTGAGTAGATGATTCCTACCTAATGTTAATTTAACGAGTTGGTGAGTAGATGATTCCTACCTAATGTTAATTTAACGAGTTGATGAGTAGATGATTCCTACCTAATGTTAATTTAACGAGTTGGTGAGGTATATGATTCCTACCTAATGTTAATTTAACGAGTTGATGAGTAGATGATTTTGGTACCACGTGACATCCGAGTTTCAGTATGGTATCAACAGCTTCTTTAGGTGGCCAATTAGCACGAAACTCTGATTTGAAAAAACCTGCAACGATAAATCAATAATTATAGAGTACATCACATGTTACAGAGTGTCTATGAAAAATTTACAGTTTCTTAAAACATTTCATTAATATTCTCGTGCTTTTTCTTATTCTCTTATATTGTGTCTTTTGCAACAAAGATTTTTTTAGAATAATGTGGTTTCGTTTCGTTATTCCTTGGTGTACATAAGTACTAGTTATCGCATAGTACTGAGTACAATATGAGATATATTTTTCGAGTTGTTTCATTATTTTACGAGCCTTTAGGCGAGGGAAATAAGAGCAAAAATATCAGAACGAGGAAAATATATCCATATTGTACGAGGAACATGTCGATTACTTGTTTATCGCCAGCACGAAAAATATTTATTTTATAAAATTTTGTAGGAGTAAGGGCAAGAAAAGCAAGACAAACCTAACGTTTTGAAAACAAGAATATCAGAAGAAAGAAACAAACAAACAAAAAACATAAAAGTCGCTTCAAAAAGATATTTGGATAACAAAATGAAAAAGTCAAAACCATGATCAAAGCCAGACAACAAATTTTTCTTTCTCTGTGAATGATCTAACATGATCAAAACAAATTTTCGAACGTTCGAAAGTAAAAAGAGATCGGCGTTTTCTTTGTTGTTTCTCTCTCCCGCTTACCAAGCCTCCGATCTGAACGCGGTCTCATATTTTATGTGTGAATTATGAGATATGAGAAACATGTTCTCCTGATTAGCCAATCAGAACGCGTATATTTTTCGTGCTCGTGATAAATACTAACACCCTTCCTTTAAAAGACCAGTTTTGATTATGTACGGTTGTAATAATGAATGGAAATTTTTAAGAACTATAGTAGGTTATGTTACCAGATGGTATCTTGAATGTGGCAGGTGTCTTGTAGAAAGCAGGGGATGCTTACTCAAGGGCTCGCACCTGATCGCAAGCATGACTGAATTTCACGAATCTTCATGTTTTTACATTCATTGTAGGTCATTCTTATTAATTTCCTATCTACCAGAATATTTTCATCAGAATATACAAAAGCATAATTGCAGGTACAAGGTCTTCAGGGTAGTTCAATTTTTATACGCGTGAAAGGCATATTGATTGTTTAACGCAAGATACCTTTGGCTTTCTCCGGCCATGTGATACAATGCAATCCTAAAGTAAAATCAGCATAGAAATGTTTTCTTGTTTCCCTCCCACGAAAACACCCTCCTTCGCTAGTTGCTGAAACTTCCACTGTGAGGGCTGGTCCATTGTTTTCTACCAATACGTGGATATCCTCAACTTTCTCTGCAGATGCTTTGTGAGTCGAGTACCGTAACGCCATTGAGCATTGCAAAGTCTGTCTGAGCATTTCGCGCCATTTGCTCGATGATAGCAAGCTGCAACCTGTAAAAAATTGTGTTATTTTAGAATAAGAATGCTCTCATAACTATCCTGTGGCTCTCTAACAATCTCCATCTTTCTTCACTTCTCTTCCGTTTTCTCTTCCTTTTCACCCTCCTTTGTTTATAAAACTCAACAAACCTTCAACACCGACGTGTCTCCGTAAACAGAGTTTCTCCCATTGCGTTAAGTACTTGTCTTCCAGTTTCAGCCACAGATACCCAGCTAGGTGGTCCTTTGGGGCATCAATAGCGGAAAATACGGGCGTTTCATTTTGATAGTTTGCTCCAAGCTCACCTATAATAATGTGATCAACAGTGTTATATTGACAATAAATCACCTGGGCGTTCGGGGCGGTCAGTTTAGGAGACTTTTCCATAAAATTAAGATTTGTTTTTCCTTTTTATCAAAACGTTAGAAACTCATTAAACACATTTAAAACGACATCCGGTACGAGAATAGCTAGAAAATCTGGCTTTTTATTCTCTCTATACGCGCCATTCCGCATGATTCCACACCGTTCCGCACTTTTTATATAAAACCTATTATTTTGGCCACATTTCTGGCTGTCAACTTTATATATTTAGGTAGTGAACGAGTCAAGCCAGGTTTTCTAGTTAATACGAGAAGAAATAGAAATGCAAAGCCGGCGAAATATCATTGAAAGAAAAAAGTTGACGAGCTTCCTTTATAACATTGTAATAAGGCAGCTATAGCAACAGTGTACCTATGGTAACAGCATCCGGTACCAGCATTATATCATGATCAGTTGCTAGGACACTAGACGATGGAACAAGTTTCCCAAATCCTTCGCGCAAACTTCCTGTAGGTAAGTAGGTAAAGAAATATTCTGGGTACGACATGTAAAGTGTTTCAAGAATTGATACCATGAAGTGGTTCTTTGTCAGCTTTTCAACGTAATACTAAAAAGAAAGTATTTACATACAGAGATCGTTAAGAATCGGAAAAAATATTTTTTATGAATGTGAAAAAGACTAGTGAACCTTTGCCAAATGGATAATCTACGTACAGGTTAATAGTCGTATAATTCAGTTTAAAAGTTGAGATTTGACCAAAATGTATGACTTTTTATGGGCTGATGATTTACTGATTTACTCATTGAGCGTATTGGAGCTATTACTTTGTCTTTGGGTCTACATCTGTTTCTTTAAATTTGTATCCAAATGTGGAGAAGTTGACACAATACATTTTGAGTACAATCATACTATTTTGTTCATGTTCAATGTAACATTGAAGTTCATCCCATCTACTCAACCTTTATAGTCAGTCATTTCTAAGTTCTGAAAAGAAATACCTCGGGAGATAATCAGTATATGGAGTGTACGGGTATTTACCAAACGCAAGGGTAGATTTTTACTGAAAGAAAGTCCTTCTAAAAGGGTTGACAAATCGTAAAATATCTAAAAAAAAAAATTATAATGCAACACAACAATACCTGTGTTGTTAAAACAAACTCTTCTTCGTATCTTGAAATGGCTTGAAATAATGTCAGCTCAGATATACAATCAAGTCTGCAACAGCAGCTATATATACAACGCAAACAACCAAAACAAGTGCATTCATTCTTTTCGCTGTGGAGAGCAATTTCAGGTAAGGGAAGTAATGAAGTTGTCGCTACTGCAGGTGTTCCTGATGTTGAATTGTTGAAGGATGATAACAGAATGGGCTCTGCATTGGAAGAACTGCTGTATATTGGAAAATAAAGAAATCGATATTCACAATCATTGGGTCAGGCAAAAAATCCTATTGATTTTTACACCATATCATTTAAAATGTTCTGGAAATATGAGAATAAAATTTATTACAATTTATGGTTAAAACTTAAATAATATATAGAGTATATTCTTCTCTTAATCACTCTGGTACACGGATAAACCATTATTTTTTAAGTTGAGCTTTGATGTTACTTAGCAGAGTTATGTGTTGGCTAGAAAGGCCCTCAGCATTTCAAAAAGCAGAAATTCCTACAAAAAAGAAAAAAATATCAGCAACAAACATTTACGTTGCACGGTTGAGTGAAAACAAATCTCTTACCGTGGCTGTTCTGTTATTGCATTCATCCTAGTTGCTCCATTGTTCCCAGATACTCTATACAACAAAGTAACACATCTTTTATGCATCCCTATCGTTCCGCCATTTCATTCAAATGTCAACTTTTATAAAAACCTTTTTGATGGATGGATCATGTATCAATATGATGTTAAGCAAAATCAAATTATTGGGATTTGGTGTGGTATATCGTATCAAATTGATTTTCAAGGTTTTTTCAAAATATATTTTTCCTAACTGTATTTTCATGGAATCGCTAGTTCAACTCAATAAAATCAATAACGGTCAGTAAGGAAGCTATATAAACCATTAATGTAACGAACTACTTACGAGTTTTCATCATTTTCTAATTTTTCATATGTTGACATGGTTATAATATTTGGTTCTAAAATATACTGTAGATAAATACACAAGCATAAAATAAACTACTACTTATATCGAGTATTGGTTAACCCTATTGGGACCAGGCTTTATGGATTTCGAATATCCCAGAAGGGGTGGATTCAACCAGCCTCGATAAATGTTGATAGATACAAGGTAGGGAAATGTTGATAGATACAAGGTAGGGACATAACATTTGATACACAGTATATCTAACATAAACTAAATCGAATGACCTAAAAAGATTTTGTTGTTAATATATTTTTGATGACGTCATCAAAAAGGTAAACTTTAGTCAAAAATCTGTATTTAACAATAACCGCAATTGAAACGAGATAATCTACAATCAAATACATTATGCTTATTGGCAAAATTACCAAAATACGCGTAATTTGGTTGCTTATAAATCTCAAAGTCTTAAAATTCTCATATCAGGCCCGTAGGAGCCGGGGGGGGCAGGAGGGTCATTTGCCACCCCCCCCCCCCCCAATAAATTTTGCAATTATG